>SCDT01002077.1:0-24177 GCA_004143765.1 Drosophila melanica | reverse complement strand
CCATATGCAATTCAATATAGAGTCTTACCGCTTCTGGAACATGACAATCTTATCGTTCTCTATGTCGGACATGTCCACCTCCAGCAGCAGCTGTTCCTGCTGCTTCGAGTACCTCAGCAAGTTTCCATGTAGGTGGGCATACATGAAGCTCTGTTTGCTGTAGTACGGATCCTCGTCCTGCTGGAACTTGGCGTGATGCAAGCGATGCGCCTGCACGCGGCCGTAAATGGAGCCCTATGCAGGATGCGATGCATTACAATTTTTTTTTTTTATTTCATTCAATTAAAAGCTCTGAAATTGTGAGCGTCTATTTTTATTTGGTGCACATAATAAAAAATTAAAATGAATTCCCAATTTTGACCTGTCTAAACTTTGAATGCAGAATTGATATTAAGGCAAACTTTTGAAAGTTTGAAGTTTTGAGACAAACCCACCTGGAAATTCATTGGGTAGAATTCTTACATGAAAGTTAGAGTTAGAATTAATATTTATACAATAAAAACTCTTGATTTTTGGCAAAGTTATGGAAGTTTTAAATTGTAATCTGTACTCAAGTGGAAATTTGTAGGATATAACTTTAACATGAGTCTTGAGTAAAAATTCGTTCAGATTAAAATAAAAACTCAATATTACCAAGAGAAACCCGTTCCTCCTTCAATTTTGATAAGTTTTGGCCAAGTTATAAGTGTTTGAAATTAATTTAAACGAAAAATTAAACATTGAAATTGAAATGGAACACAGAGAGAAAGGGCCAATATTATTATTCTGTCATGATAACCGCTTGGGGTTGCGATCTTTAATTTAACACGGTTTCTGTCTTGACTAAAAGCTCAGAGCAAGCTTTGCCATTAGCTTTGGCCAGTGGCGTCGCATGCAAAGGTGCGCCGCGACACTCACCTGTCCGGCCATAGTCTGGCAGAGCATAAGCATCAGCCGCAGTGGCGCCGTTGCGGTGAAGGTGCGATGCGCCCACAAACGGTGCACGCCCACCGTCACGCCCAACATGCCAAGCAGGGTGAGTAGAGCAGCTAAATAAAAAAATTAATTAAAATAAAACAAATAAAATATAACAAATAAAATAAAACAAGAAAAGAAAATTGTGCATGCTTTACGCTCTAGCTCTTATAGTTTAGTAGATATGCAAAAAAAACCGGAAAGTTATCGATCTTTTGAAATAAACTTGATCTGAGAAATGAATTAGTGCAATATGAACTCTCTGGAAACGACATGTTTATACAGACAAATAGTCAGACAGACGGGCAGACTGATGTGGCTAAATTGACTCGGTTAGTAATGCTGATCAAGAAGATACCGTTTATAGGGTCGGAGATATTTCCTTCTGTCTGCCTGAAAAAAAAAAAAAACTAATATACCCTTTTCCACACATAGTATTTAATGGGATCACTGTATAAAAAACAAGTAAGAACTTTGCAGTTATTTGTGGGCCGATCGATCTTTAGAGAGGTAATACAGAAATTGTCTACTAAAATTAGAGAAAATGTTTTATATAGATTCTATTAATTTACGACACCCCCAGCAGACGTATCCAAAATATTTATGTGTGCTCTTACGTAATCTGAAAGTATTTAAAATATCTTGCTTTAAAACTGCGAAAGGTGTTTAGATTTGACATATTTGCCACGCTCCCAGTCGGCGGGTACATTAAATATTAGATAATTACTATTATTATTTATAACGGATCAATATGATTTTTGTAACTTTGTGAACACATATAGGAAAAATCAAAGCAAGCAGGTGTTTCATTAGGAATTAAACATGCTTGACTTATTCAACTCACTGAATAATATCGTGGGCCACGAGGCGCTCGTGAATGTTACGTAAATGCCATAGATTCCCAGTATGTAAACGTGGATATAGAAGAGCACCAGCGGCCAGATGGCGTCGCGCTTTTTGAACTCCGCCTCCGTGGGCGTGGGTGTTGGCATTGGCGCATCCTTGCCGGCGCTGCTGTTGCCCGCCTCTGTCTTCACTTGTCCTCCCATTTTAGTATAGCCTGGGGTTTCCTTGAACTGCAGCTAACCGTCGCACACGCCAGCCTAGACTCTACTAAATTGGACTCTTAAACAGCGGAATTTTTAAAGCTAGGGGTCCAAACCAGGTGGCTGCCCCGCGTAGCCGTAGCCACTTGAATATGCATGAGACGCAAATTGTGTGTGGGCAAATGTTCTCTATAGCGGGGTCCGATCGTCTATGTAAAACAGACAATGTATAGACTGGTATATGCAATAGTTTAATGCCCTGTTTTTGTTAAAGCAACAATAGCAACGACATAGAATACGAACAGTGTACACATGTTTTGTTGTTCTTTTTTTTAAGAAATGATATTAGGACAAAGGCGCTTATCGGTAACTTAGGATTAACATAAACACAGGCGATTAACTAATACTATAGCATTCTATAGCCATGCGTGCTAGAGTGATCAATTCTGCATTTTGGCCAGCTCGGCGAGATCCTCGTGCGGCAAATCCCGATCACCAAGGCCCCACACCTGATCCTTGTGCGCATACTCATCGCTGAGGAAACGTGTGCCATCGCCACACTTCGCCGCACGTCGCTTAACCATATCCGGGGAGACCGATTTGCCTGTAGATGATATATATGTATATAGTTTAATAAGTAATATCGTTTGAAAGATAACTGTTGAGACTTACGTCCACTGGCTATGCCAATGCGGGCGCAGAAATCAATGAAGGCCGTGGTCACGTTGAGGGTGTAGTTGCCAAACTCGCCCGTCTTGTAGTCCCAGGGGAACACGTGATGATAGTTGTGCCAGCCCTCGCCCATGGCCAGGAATGAGACAATAGGCACCTCCACGGGCGTGATGTTCCTGTATCAGAAAAATGTTATTCCACATTAAAAAAAAAAGTAAGAACATTGCATCGGGCGAAACCGACTGCATTATACTCGTTTACGTTCTTAAATAAAAGATTTCATAGCTCCCATATATCAAACCCCCATAACTTTGCCAAAAGTGAACCGATTTTCACGTTTGATGGCATTTTGATCATGATTTGTCCTATATATTGCTTCTACATTCAAAATATATTCATTTTCGAGAATACAATTTTTTTGATTTTTTTGGTCAAAAAAGCATGTACTCATATGTTCGGTGGCTGAAGGGGGCGTGGGGGTACTGGCCGCAAATATTTTTCTGTGAATTTTGAGGGATCTTCCCAGTAATATGTATCCCAAATTTGGTGACTCTAGCTCATAAACTGTGGGAGATATAGCCATTTACAATTTTTTGGGGCGGCTGCGCTGGGGGGCTTTATAGTGGACGTGGCCAGGATGTCAAGGATGCATTCTATGGGGGAGGTCACAAGCTATCTACATACCAAATTTGTTGGCTCTATCTTAAAAATTGAGGGATATATACACGTTTTATCGGCTTGCGAAATGAGGTGTATCGAAATGTTATCGTATTGCCAGGCTTCCAGTGGGCGTGGCACAAAAATCTTAGCACTTTGTCTGAAGAAGATAACTACAAGTATATATCCAAAGTTTCAAGTCTCTATCTTCAATTGCGCCAAAAACATTTGCGTTCATCCGGACGGACAGACGGACAGCATGACGGACATTGCACAAACCCAATATACTAGTTTTATTTCATGAACGAGTATAAAAATAATATGAATCGGAGTAGTTTTTGATTAAAAACATTTGCATTTAAACATTAACATTTAGTTGTAATTAGTAATTCAATTGACTATGCTCTTTGGAATTTATTTCTTTTTTTGCTTCGACTCTTTACCTTACCAATATCTTTTCCTTTGCCCGCTGCTTAATGGGAACCTTATCTGGTTAATTTCTTATCGCATTCAAGTGCAACAGCATCGTTAGATCGCTCAACACTTTTATGCCAGGCAGACAGACAAATTGTCGTCGTTAGAATTCTGTTTAAAGCAGGAGCAGGACGTGAAGGGGAGGGGGGGCTGCATAGTTTAACGCTTTTGGCTAACTGCGTGTTGGCCACGCTGAGGGTCGCTGCGGCGACAACAATAATTCAAATGAGCGCCGCATTATTCAAAATCATGTGACACTTGGCGGCGTTAACGAATCGAGTCAGTCACTGAATTTCCCCTCCCTCCTCCACCGAACCCGCCGTTGTGGACCCTATTCGCCGTTCTTGCTCTTTTGCTCTCTTTGCCCTGATCTGTCTGGTAAACTTGGTTTTGATTCATGGTGGACACTCATTGTTGTTGTTGCTTATGTTGCTGCTGCCTAATCGCCTTGGCGACACTTATGTTCGTAGGCGCGTTATCCACATCATCAAGAGGCGACTCGAGTTGAGTCGAGTCGAGTCGAGTTGCCAGACCGTAACTAAAATGAGATACCAAACAAAATGCAATTACCTTGGCTGCCCCCGGTCCGCGGTTTCAGGTGAAACGGGTTAGGGACTGTTTAGGGACTGGCCAGCAAATAAAATTCCTTATCGCGCAGATAGTCAGCCAAAGAGCCAAAGACCAAGACAATGAAAGAGAGGGAGGTGAGCGGCAGGGGGGCGGGGGGACAGATAAGTGCCGGCAACAAAAGGCGCTGCAGCAATTAATCTTCGCTTCTGAGTTGCCTTCCAAGTGAATTGTGTGGCATGCGCCCCCGGGGCACACACATGTGTATGCGCTAGTGTGTGTGTGTGTGTGTGTGTGTGTGTGTGTGTGTGTGTGTGTGTGTGTGTGTGTGTGTGTTAACTTCTTTCTTATGCTGCTTGGACTGCATTCAACTTTAACTTATTGAATTATAAATTATTGTGGGGACCCATCTTGGCAAGACCTTTTGGCAAACGTGGCCAACAAACTTTTGGCCATTGACAGCTATTTTTGGTTGGCCCAAACCCAAACTCGCATGACCCAAGTAATTTGCCTTATGATTTTTGCCTGCACGCCGCAACGTGTGAAAAAACCCAGTCAGGCGTAAGTGCGTCCGGATTTTTGGTATCTGGTTATAGGTGGGAAAGCGTATGCCAGGCATTCACCTTTTGTGCATACATTTCGGCCAAATTGTGCAGCGAAGCATAAGAGATGGCCGCACGTCTAATCACCTGGAAGTAATCACTATCTATGCGATTTATTGATTTTGTCTGACATTGAAACCCAACACGTTGATAACTCAATTCGAGTTGGCAACTCTGCAAAACTAACCCCAGTAAATTTAAAGAAGAAAAAAAAATACTTCGAAATTGAATAGTGTAAAATGATTTCGCAGTTTTCGTGACAAACTTTCAGTTCAAGCCACAACTTGACCCATATTTTACATTTTTCAAGTTTCAATTTTGTGGCTTCCTCTTATTGTTTTGTGTTTCTCCCCCATCTCCACAACTGTACATATTTATCTTAAGTGCACTTTGAGGCATTTTATTTATTGCACGACTTTTTCTTTCTTTCTTTCGGAAAGTGTTTCATAACTCAGATACCAGGCCATGGACCACACGTCGCCATTGTCAAGTGTCGCCAGTTTTAGATATGATGGTACCATCGCATCAGCCATCCGCTGAGATCAGTGGGCAGCCAGGGCGGCTGCGGCGTGTGTGGCTTTTATTGTCTCCACATAAAAAAACGAAAAAAAACAACAGAAAAAAAATCCAATCCAAATGAAAAGAACAAAATGAAATTTACTATTTGTTACATTTTGAGCGCATCATTCAGTGGTTTGTTTTTTATTTTATCTATCGGGGTCTTTGCCTCTAATTGCATAGAAATGCGCTCACATTTATTCGCCGGGCCATGTTCGGTTTTTATAGCTCTCGGAGGGTCGCTCGCGGCTGAAAATTCTGGGAGTCTCGCGCTCCGATTCGAGACGAGCTTGGTTTGGGTTGTATTTTTTGGTGATTTGTTCGAGATAAGGGCGGAACTGGCGATGACCTTTCGCGAACTATGCTTCTCGTTTCGAACTTGACCCCATTTTAATTTTTTTTTTTTAAGCGCTGATAAACACGAAGTAATACTAAACAGAGATGGTATTCAATACAATTTGATTATTGCTCGAAGAAAGAAAAACACTTTTCTCAAAACTATTCAATTTAACAAATAATTAATATTCACAACAATAATCGAAAGATGCATTGCTCAAATCAACATTTATTTAACATTTTTTAAACACATTTATAATATTGTTAAAGAAATTTGTTTCGCTTTGCTTAATGATTATTTTGTTGCTGAGTTGCGGCCGTATCATCATTTCCACAGATTTGAAGCTCGTCAGCCACGAATTCCAACTGATACTCGGTGAATTAAGATTACTAATAAAGAAAGTATAGTATAAAATGAAATGAATAATATCGCAAAAGAGAACAACTTTCCCACTCACCTTCCTACACCATCTTCATTGCTGCCAATCCACCAGCCCACATTTGCATTGGTTTTATCTCCGAAAAGATACGAATTTTGAGTCTTGAATGGCTGATTTAATGCATATCTCAAAGCATCGCCAGCTGTGCCGCTAAATTTACCCAAGGACATAAGCTTGTATTTTTTGGATACGTCGTCAATCTGGAAATGACTGTAGCGAGCATAACGAATTTCGTTTTCCTGGTTTTCAAGTCGTATGTAAAGTTCGTGCGGCTTCTCATTTGTCAGTTTGTGCAGTGTTTCCACGCCAATGAAGTAATTGTTGGCGCTGTCACCAAATCCCTGGACGTACTCATCCCACGTTTTATTAAAGCTCAAATCGTCATTGATGCGCCGTTGTATAATAATCCAGCCGGATCTGGCAATACTGTCGCCACCGCAGCTAACATTCAAGTGACTGTTGTTTAGGGTTATTTCAAAGTTTCCCGTTAATCTCTGCTCGGGTAAACATAGCATTGGCTCTATACTCAAAAGATCTGCTCTATAAAGCTCAGACATACTTTTTATCTCTTCAAATTCTTTTAACTGATTTTGCATTGATTCATACGCTTCTACAAATTTGGATGCATCAAAAGCACTAAAGGACACCATAATATCATCCAATTGCTTTAACTCCTCTTCGTTCTTCTGAATTTCCTCTTCGAGAATCTGAAGCTGTTTCTTACTCAATACACTGTCCTCGCAAGCTGAGACTTCGATGCACAGACTTGGCCATGCCAACAATATAATCACAAGCACTCTCGAGAGTTGCATTTTATTATATAGGTACACACACTTTGTGGATCTATTTTAATTATCAATTAGTTTATTCTAATTTTCAAATTCGCACTGCACTTGACCGAAAACAAAATAAAACTGTTTGAAATTTATCAAATTGTCTGAAATTTATTTGAGCTGGCACATTTAATTCTTAAATAATATATATATATATATATTTAAGTTGTTCGCTTGCTGTTTATACTTGTTCTTGAAGTGAAAAGAGTATATTTTTTTGCTTTGCAATTTCCGTCCAGCTGTCTGTTTATCTATCTAGACATCTGAAACTTACTGTGTTATCTGATACAAATTGACAAGGGTTTTCGAACTCCTTTAACTAACTTTACATAACTAACTAACTAACTAACTAAAACTGAACCGATTTTCACGTTTGATTGCATTTTGGTCATGATTGATTCCACGTATTAAATATATTCATTTTAAAAAATATTTCTTTTTTTTTTGGTTTTTTTCTTTGTAATGGACTCGTTTTCGAAAACACTATTTTTCAAAATTGCGAATTTATTCTTTTAATCGCTTGTATTTGTCAAATTATCAACATCAAACAACATTAGAAGTAATTTTACGGGGATACAATTTTTTGTAAAAATCATGACAAAATTGAGAAATTTTAACTTGTACAACTTTTGGATTCTTAGTTCTCATATGATAAGCTCTCATAACTTTGTCAAAACTGAATCGATTTCATGTTTGATAACATTTTTCTAATGATTTGCCATATATATAAATTGCACATTTAATATATGTTAAAGTTTTGTTTTTAATAAAATCATATTCTGCATATTAATGTGCGCAATAATGCCAATTTACACGTTTTAGTCATAGCACTGTGAACGCGTATTGCGCTTTCGGTTACACCCGACTGCAACATTGTTATTTGCTATTCCTAAAAGCGATAACAGCTGCTGCGTGTTTGATTTGTATTGCGATCTTTTCTATTCCGACTTTTAAATGCTCTAGAACCCAATTTTAAAATATTCATTAAATTTGTTATAAATTTTCTTCTTTGATTAAAATTTTTTAAAACCACATTTAAAACTGTTCAGCTTGCATTGATTAAAAAGTAAACTTCGATAGGGTATATTCAAGTTTTAAAAAATTTTTGCTGTGTTTTGATTTTTATTTTGCATAAAGTAGTTCTACCTAGTTATCAGTTGTGGATTACATCATATATTAACTATAAACAAAAACATACACATATACAATATTATTTCCACAATTTTTTAGTTTTGTGTTAAAAAAAAGTGTCTTAATTGTTTATAAATAATGGCATAGTGCTGAGATAACTTTTGGAATCTGAAAATATCTCAATAATCAATATCTAATTCATTTGTAAAACAGAAATTGGAAGCAGAATTTTAATGCAATATGCTACATCTACGGAAAAAGTGAATTCGTAAAACGCTTTTAAACTAAAATATTTTTATGAATTAAACACAACTGTAGTTAGGCCTTATCATATTTTGAGTGGCAGCCTTTATTTGAGTTTTTTTGAGTGACACCAAAAATCCCCAAATTACATTTGTGTGGCCTTTTTTTTTTTAATGGGCCACTTCAATTGAAATTTGATGCTACATGTTGCCAAGTTTCATTTCTCATGTGTCAAGTGTAGTCTTTGAAGAGGCTGCCTTATCAAGCCTGAGCGCGTCATGCCGCTGATAACCTTCGCGAGTTTACGGAATCAATTCGAAATAATATTTATTTGTCTTTTTACGATGGTTTTGTCATTTGCTGCCCGAGCCAGGGGATACCTCAACATTTTCCAACCCCGCCGCGCAGTTGCGTTCCCACAAGTTCAGCGTGTAATTTGCAGAATGTGTTGAGTATCTTTGAGATTAGCAAGAGCACGGGTTGGGGGTGGGTTGGGTGAAAGGTCTGCCCGATTGATTGATATTCGAGCTGGCCGCATCGGCTGCTGTTTACCAAAGTGATAACGTGGCTCAGATTATGTTGTGATCCGATCACCGGCGCAACTACTCAATGTGTGCGTGCATCATTTTTCACATCACGTGCCACACGCGGCCATCGTGTGCGAACGCCGGCAAATTGCGACATTTTGCAACATGCGTCGCGTCCTCTTAAATTTCAACAATTGTCGCATCGAGTGGCCCAGCCCGGCTGCGCCCTGCATAGCACCTCCCCTCCACCCCTTCTGCACAATGCGCTCACTCTGCCAGCGGGAGGGAGACTGCTGCCAAGCTGTAAACCCTGCCCCCTGCCCCGCCCCCTTCTGGCGGTGCTTCAAAGCAGCTGCGGCATTTGGCAAGCATTTGGCCAGCCACCGAGCATTGCCAGAAATATGCCCAAATCCTACGTCTTGTCTGCGGCTGCCACTCATATTTCCACAGACCAAAACAGACCAGACCATTCCATTCCATACCATATTTCTCGGATTCGTTTCTCTTTTGGCAGCTCCTTTGCGTTTTCAATGCGGCAATAAACGGAATTAAAATTCCAAATTAGCTCGCTGCAGTTGCGACTAGTCAAAGGAGAGCCAAATACAAAAACAAAAACCAAAAAAAAAAAGAAAAAAGGAAAAAAAATATAATATTGGATTATGTACTTATGCTGTGGACTTTAAAATTAAAAATCATGTGTGGAAGATGTCGTATATATATATTCAATTTTATATATTTTTATATTTTGTATACGTTAATAACAAGAAATCGCTTCCTTAGGTAATTCCCTATTCTTGTCTATGAAAAAACGTTTATTAAACTTCTGGCAGATAATAATTCTATCAAATTTGAAGAGATATTTTTTATCAATTAAAAACAATATTCAAGGAAACGAACATAAATTAAGTTGAGTAAGAATAAGGTCGAAAAGTTTTATTTTGTGATACGATTACTTAGTTTCTGTTGACCTGAATGATCATTGCAAATAGTTGCATCCTTATTACCACAATTTAGCTACCAAGTTAAATAAACTGCACCGCACCACCGATGGCACACAACCCCCGCCCAGTGGGCAATCAGTAAGCATTGAATGCGTTTTGCCGTTGCCGGATTTATGCGTCATTATTTTGTGTAATCCCCTGGACCGGGCCGCTGACCCATGTGAAATAGGGGCAACCAACACGCAACCGAAATAGATTTTTGGGATGCGTTCAAGTGCGAAAAACAAAAACAATAGCTAAAACTTAACAACTGCTAATGGAAAACTGCGAAAAACTAAAGCTGCGTGCATTGCGAATTAAGCAGTGGGGTGGGGTGGGTCTTTGGCGTGGAAAGTAATGAGTACGCTGGAATGAAATGGTCACATTAGCCGGCTGCTCGGCATGGTGGTGACCAGCTGCTCTTGCTCCTAACGCCACCCCTACCCCCGGCAAAAGGCAAATAAAATTTGCAAACAATTGAAATTGAATTTGTACAACGAATTTGACTTTTGAGTGTGTTTAAACAGAGTGTGTGTGCGTGTGTGTGTGTGGATGCTGCAAATGAAGACATTTGACAGCCGAGCTACAAAGTTGCCGCGCTGCCACGCCCACATACAATGCCTTTTAAACAGTACAAATCACTCAACAAGTCGACGGCCGCGGCGCATAAATGTCTCACAGCGAAACTGCAATTTAATTGCCCAACAAAAATGAGAGGCGCATCGGCAACGGACAGTCGATGCCGGAGGTAAAATAGCAAAACGACAAAAAAAAAAAAAAATAACCAAAATATGAAGTTGGCTCGACTAACAGACACCCATTACACTATAAAGTATAACCAAGAATTTGAAATAACATTTAATTTTAGGTGATTTTAAATAATGCAACTTATTTTAATACATTAATTTTAAACTAAGATATCGTTTAAGTGTCATACCTATAAATTTAACACATACAGGGTATTCAAACAAATACAACGTCGTAAAACTGCGGCATAAAGTAAAAGGTTTTCGGGGTTTACAAAAAATGATGAATTAAATAAATAAAGAGAAAAGCTGGCACTTAAAACATGGAACTAGCCGTAGAGCGCCCTCCTACAGATGCAGCCCACATGTGTTCCGGGAATGGGAAATGGGAATCGGAATGGTGCACGGGGTGGAAGGGGGAATGAGCCGCGTGCCGCATATGCACGTGTGCCATAAATTTTATGGCATGTTGCATGTAGTTGTTGCATGTTGCTCAAGTCCGGCCTTTCCGGGTACGTTCTTTGAAGACGTTGTCCAGTCAAAGGTCGTTGCATCATAAAGCCGCTGACATTAACGATATGCCAGCACCAAAAGAGTCTCCAAGAGAGAGAGCCCTTAAATATGCCGAGAAACTTATTTATTTGGATTTCGATTTGGCTTTGGATTATTTGTCGCCAGCGTTTTGTGTCGCCCACACAAACTTGCAATTACGTTGTTTATTCTCAATGACAAGAGCCAAATGGGAAATGCATACAAATACTCCGCATGCACTGGCACAAAAACCAACTCTGGCAGCCAACACCAGCAGTAGCAGCATCCTCATCATCATCAGCATCATCATTATCCTCATTATTATTGTCCTTTGTTAGGGCATGCAAACATGCAGACATGGATGAAAAATTGTAGAAATCAAACGGCAAATAATGCAGACAACGACAATGCCAACAATAACATAAGTAGAAAGTAAATATTAACTAAAGAGTAACAATGCATATCGACGAATCGATGCCCTAACTATGCAAGTGATCACAAACGAAATAGATTACTAACAAGTGGGTTAAAACAGAAAAGATACTTTTCAAAATATGTTTTCAAGTTTATTTAGTTTATACAGAATTTACAAGAGTTTTGAGGTAACAACAAGTTATAATACAAACTTACGCTCTCGAGAGAGTAAGACAAGGTAGAAAGAGAGAGAGAACGCATACAAAATCCATTACAAATTACTTAAATCAATTCGAAATGCAATTACAACGATTATCTTTTATTCTAGTTTCTTACAGGCTATTAGAAAATTTGAATACTCTGCATTAGAACTTAGCACAATGACGCCAACGCTGACTTGTCTTGTGCCAGTTTCTTGTTGGTTTTTTGCATATTTTAGCACAAAATGAAGAAATAATTTGAAATCATGAACACACACTCACACACACACACATGCATGCATGCATAGTACTAGTTCCAGTTGCTTGGCTCAGTCGTGGTGTCAACACAATGGCACCAAATTATTTAATACTTCAAGTGTCTGCAGTATTTCCATCTGCATTTGTGTATCTCTGTGTGTGTGTGTGTGTGTGTGTGTGTATGTTTATCTGTGTGAAAAGTCGCCGCTTTGGCTGCTGTCCGCTTTTTTTTGTGTGTTTCGCCCTGCAATTGCAAAAATTGTAAAATGTCTCTGGCTCCCTAAGCAGAACAGGGGGAGCGGGGGGGAGGCACAAAGTTGGTAACAGGCCGAGAGACATGTCATACTCGTAAGTCGCACACAGCATGAATGTTGTCCCAGCACCAGTCTCAATCCCAGCACCATTCCTCAGCTCTTTGAGTGCAATCTGCAATTGCTTTTAGTTTGAATTTCATATTTAATGAAGCTGCATTTCCATTGTTGTGGTCCCAAAAAAAAAACATTTTGTTGACATCAAATTGATTGTGTGTGACTGGATTTTAGCCTAAGCAACACAATTTTGGCAGGCAGACCGAAACTTAGATGCCCTTTAAACTAACTTGATTTTAACGCTAATTATTAAAAGAGCTTTCAGCCTTAAATGTTATCCCAATGAGTAATAAAGAACCGCGTTCTACACGCGAACCATTTTAAGTAAAAGATAAGTAAAGATCCACTTTTCTCCTCTTTGTTCTTTATTACTCTAAGATTACTCTATGAGTTTTATCGAATGACTTAAAGCCCCGCACAGAGCTTTAATTCGATTTTAAGTCGAGCTTTACAGCTTCAGCTTTAAAGCTTTTAACATATTTTATATGATATATTTTGTCATATTATTTTGACTGAATTGAAATGAGCGAAAAGCACAAATTACACAATTGTTTTTTATGTTTTTTATGAAGAGTGTTGCCTAAAGCCTACAATTACGAAACCAGAGTTGTTTGGCCAACAAATTTCTCAACTTAAAGTGCTGCATTTCAGTGTAAAGTTGCAGTTGAGCTGAGGCTGCAACAGAAATCAAATTTCAAGTAATGCTAACTGCTGTAACGCACTTGAGATAGCATTCCCTGCGTGTCAATTCCCCCACCCCCCCTTAAACCGACTGCATTCCCCTTTGGCACTTTACAGGCCATTGCAAGTCAGCACATTCCTGGATCATTAACTGAACGTGCAATGGCTGCACAATTCGCCTTTAACAAGCAATTAAATCGAAACAAAAAACTTGCACAGCACTCAACCCCTCGGGCCAGGGACCTGGCAAAGGTGAGTGAGCCAAAGAGAGGGATGGTGGGATTGGGGGGCGGGGCAGCACACAGCTGAAGCGTCGAACAATGCAGTTTGGGTAAAACGCTGTGACATTGATTTATTTAACAATTACAACAAACGTAAATTTTATAATTATTGCGCATGTAAACAAGAATTGTTGCTGTTCAGCCAGAGTGGAGAGAGAGAGAGAGAGAGAGAAAGAAGTGAGAGATGCAGCTCACCGGTGAGAGAGAGAGCGTTAGTTAATGCCAGCGAAATGTCAAAGTGAAGTGACAGCTGCAACAAAAGCGAATGAGTCTCGAATCTGGACAAAGAGACAAAAACCCCTGGCGCCGTCTTTGCTTGAAATAATTACTTTTTGAGAGCAGAAACCCACCCTGCCCACCCCACAGCCCCTGCAACCCCTTGGCAAAGTCACTGGTCTCCCCTTTCCAGAGGAGAGACGGGTACGCCCGCGCGCATATGTCGCCGTTGCGATTTTAATTNCTTGGCAAAGTCACTGGTCTCCCCTTTCCAGAGGAGAGACGGGTACGCCCGCGCGCATATGTCGCCGTTGCGATTTTAATTTTGAAATTTATGCTAACAGCAGTTTGAGAAACTGCAAAGCAACAGAGCAGCAAATAAAAACAAGTTACAATGAATTAGTGGGAAGTGCACGACTAACACATACTCTGTACGACACATTCGAAACGATGCTTAGTTGAAATATATAAGTTATGCGAGCTTTTAGAATGATTTGTATACGTAGAATATTTAAATATATCTCAGAGATTGAAGTATGTCATTTCACACAACTTAAAGATACCCGTTTTTTAGAGCTTTGTATGCGTAGAGGGTATACAAAAAAAACGCAGTCAGCAGGTTGCCAAGGGGTTGCCACAGGGCGGGGCAACTGCAGCTTTGGGTGGGTGGTTTTGCTATAGAGGAGGTGGGGGGGTGCCGGGGCGGGTAGTTGGCAAAGCAAATGAGGCAGCCGTATGACATTATTTGTGCAGCACTTTTTGCGTTTTACCCCCTTTGTGCCGAGTGGCTTCATCAATGGACAGCCTCAAACGGCATCGGCAGCGTTCATCCTGTTCATCAGCCTCATCAACGCAAAGTAAATATTTGCATAATGTGCAGCTGTCTGTGTGTGTGTGTGTCAGTCCCTTTGAGAATATGTGTGTGTGTGTGTGCGTAATTTGTGGGTGGCAGTGGGCGACAGTAGCACTTGGCATGTTTACTTTACAAAATGCAATAACAGCAGCAAACGGACGCAGCAGCAACAGGAGCGAAGAGAAGGCGAAGGGGAGTGAGTATACGGGAGGGATGAGTTCGCATACCCTGCTAAATAAAACAACATTTGGTTACCCACACGCACACAAAACAAAAACCACATGAAATATAATAAAAATTAATTGAAAACCTATTCGAAACGCATTGCATTCAGCTAACAACACAATCAATAATTACTCATAGCAAACCCCCATATCGAATAGAACCTCATCAATACTTGAAACTCATCGCACCGAACACGAAGATATGAAAGGCTAATCCTTGGAGCACCTTTTGTGCAGCCAAACTAAGCGTAAACAACGATGAATCATCAACAGAAGTTACCTGAAAATGCGAGCTGAATGAAGTTTATTATACACTCACTTTGAATATGAGAGTTAAAGCAATATTGTCAAAAATAAATGTCTGATATATTGATAAAAGTTGTAATAAAAAACAGTTTACATTGGCCCAACTTATTAAAAAAATGTCTCCTCACAAAGTAATATTTTAAATGAACACAAATAAATAAATAAAAATTTTACGTTATTAAATGCATTTCTTATGAAATGCAATCCATATGCAAAATTCAAGTTTAAATTTAATAAATTTAATCTTTTATATAAAATAAGAAATGCTGCATCGATCTGCTGATAAAACAATTTTCATGAATATATTCCGAGTAAATTATCAAAGTTTCGAGCAGCACAAAATCCATCAGCAAAGCACATTAGTAATTCGATATACTCCTTCAGCAAGTGTATTAATTTTCTGAAGAGTTGTTAACAACATCAGCAGCCGCTTCCTGTGCAGCCCGTGTCTTTTGTCTGAGACTGCGATTGAGAGTCTGCCTTGATATTCTCTCGGCTATCTCCCATTTATCAAATGCAGTTCCCCAGCTGGAGTCAAAGCCGCAGCTCTAAGTGCCTTTCACTGTCTCCAAGTGTATAGGGCCACGCCCACAGGGCTGATTTGTGTCCTGTAACCGAAACTGGAATTGCACTTCAGATTCGTCACATGTCATTTGGGTTTATGTAAATAGCCGACGAAGGGTGTCCAACTGAAATTGATAGTTTGTGAATGGCATCGACACGCTGTTGCTAATTAAAATAGATGATCGATGGACCGGGAACTGCAACATGGGCAGGGGCAGGGGTAGATATAAAAAAATAGCGCGCGCGCGCTCGTTTGTGCAACCCTTGAGAACCGGATGTGGCCTAAGGGCAAGACCATGGCCAAGGCTGAAAGCGACTCGTGTCGCCCTTAAGCCAGCTTAGCAACACCTCTCCAAGCTGAGCTCAGCCAGCGAGAGAGAGCGAGAGAGAGAGAGGAGAGAAAGAGCTACAGTTGCCATGCAGATTCATGAACTGCTGCGAACCACGCAAATCTCTTGTGACAACATAAATAGAAACATGATTTAAGATCGGTGCGGGATCAGCGGCACATTTACAGCTGGGATTACAACCGGGAATGCGGAGCGGCACAGCACGAGATGAATACGGCCGGGCAGGGGATCAGATCGAATTGGATGATGGCATGAGTTCGGTTGAGAGTCTCGCGCCGGGTGGTTTATAGTTTGGCTCGTTGCTTTTTTATGCCCGCTCATCGAGGGGTTAGAAAACGTTGATTAGCCTTCTGCGCAACGGAAATGGGCTGGCCGTGCGTACAGAAGTCCCGTTTTGTAGTTGGTTCTCTCTTTTTTTTTGTAATAAATTATAACTAAACCTGGTTCGGCCTTTGTTGCAGCCATGTAATTTGGTTTTGGCACGGCGACTGTCAAGGCGCAGGCTGCGGGGATAATCAAAAAATAAGAAACTGCGCAGGATAATTGCAGCGCGAGTTGTGTAAATTGTGTTTGCCCAAACAATGGAAAACGCGACATGCAACATTATGCTATGCTTTTCGTCACACAGCAGTCAGAACTGTACAGTGAAGATAATATAGGTAGTTATACTCGATATTAGCTTAAGAAATGTAAATGTACACTGTAAAGTTTTCTTAGTGCTTTTGAAATGTTGTCATAAATTTGGAAGCACAAACAGCTGCAGTCTTTGATGATGACTCCCCCCTCCCCAAAAGCAGATGAATTGAGAATTGTCGAAAAGGGGGGAAAAGGGGTTACAAATATGAATAATGTAAATACGGCAAAGAGCAGGACCATAAAATTAGCACGAAGTGCGCCCTAAACTAATTGCATTAATATGTCAACATGCCGAGCTGTCTGCGAGTGAGTGTGCCACTGAGTGTGCGTGTGTGTGTGTGTGTGTGAGTGCTGACTGAGTGCACGGCGCACTACTTAAGATTACACAACAGCCAACAGCAATTTCGAAAAGTACTTAAAGTTTATTTATTTTGCGTCTGCTCGACACGCAAACATTAAAAACGAGAAAAACAACAAAAAATAATAATTGATGAAACTATAAGGGAAACAAGGGGGGAGGGGGGAAAACGAGACGGGGCAGGGCAGTTTGTTGCTGCAGCTGAAGAAGCCGCAAATTAATTCAGTTGCCACCCACTTGGCTCGACGATGTCGAGTAAAAATATTTTCTTTTTGATTTCAAATGTGAATTTTGTACTTGTCTATCGTAAAATGGACTCAAGTGCGCCCCACGAATGTTTTTGCTTTCTGTTTCTGCTTGCGAGTTGCATTAGGTTATATTATGATTTATGCGACTGCGATCGGCCCAAAATCAACACATTAGCGGAGCGCACGCGGCCTTTGAAGTGCCTTTTGGTGGGTCTAAACGAAAAATGATGTGATAATTTGGCAAAATATTAAAACAACAATTAAAAATGCATTTGGGTGTCAATTGCAAATGCTTTTTTATCGACAAGACTTTAAATGTGTTTCTGTTTGAATACCCTGTAACAAATTTGTATGGTGAAATGGGCATTGATGTGCTTATATCTCAAATATAAGAGATATCATTTAAAACAAATTGAATTAAATAAATATATAAATATTATATATCAAAAAATACCCTCTACAAAAATTCAATGTATTTCAAATCTGCCTATAGGATATCTTCTAGTCATATATAATTTCGATTTTATGTTTCTGTTTCTGTTTTGAGTTTTGTGTCACTGACACATAAAACAAAATGAGCATGAAAAATGAAATTTATGCATTTTGTTGAAAGGGTTAATGGGGCGTATGCGCTACGCGTTTCGTTACGCTGCATTTGGCGTTTTGCAATCGATCACATTCTTTTTTTTTTTAATGTGTTTTGGTTGGCTTTTTAGTGCAAGTTTTTTAAATAAATATTTTAATGCATGTTTTCGAGTTGTAAAGAATCATTGCTGAACTTTGCTTTTCACGCAAATGAAACATTATATTCAAATCAAATTTATATCTCCATAAATCTGTGGAGCTTACAAAATTTCGTCTGCAAAATCTAAATGAAAATAAACGATCTTTTGCGACCGCCCCCCCCACAGTTATTATTAGGAAACTGGGCGCTGTCTGGAGAAAATTGAATGAAACAAATTTTTGCCCCATTGAAATGACAACAAATTGTTCAGAATGTATATATATATAATGCATATACGTAATATATAGTATCAAGTTGGGGCAATGTGATTCGAAATTTTGCTAATTAAACTTAATATTGACAAATGATGGCGTTGGACAATGTCAAGAAGCAGCCACGATAATGTCGCGGGTCTGTGCTTTTTGGGTTCCCGTTACGTTACCCTCAAAAGTGTGTTGACAGATCTGTGGATGCCGCATGTGTCGATGTTGCCGCCTCCGCTGATGGCGTCGCGGCTGCTGCCGACGCCGATGCGGCTGTAAATGATGCATGTTTAATTGCCGGCGCATTAATTAAATTTTGGTAGACCGTGGTGTTTCTCTGACTCTGTGTGTGTGCGTGTGTGTGTGTGTGTGCTCTGCTCTCATTTGCATGAGCAGAGTGTAGCCCACACAGGCATTGCTTTCGCCTGTGTCGCTTTTACAGATAAGCCCAATAAGTCTGTCAATGCTGGGGCGATCAATTCACATGACATCAAGTTGCATTATTCTTAAGAATCTTTTTATGGGGAACACAAAGCCGGAAATAGCTTGCAGTGCAAAAGCTCAAAAACTATTTTTGAAGAAAAAGATGCCAGATGTTTTGTAAAGTATATAATGTAAAAGTACTATAAAGTATAATAAACATTTTTAGATATTATATAGAAAGTTTTTGTTTAATCCTGTTTATAAGTTTACTCTTAATATCAAAACTCTATCAATCAAAGCTTTCCATCTAAGCAAATCACATCCCAAAATCCAAATACATTTCAATTAACCGGTTTGCAAAACAAAAACAGTTCTCTGTTCCCAAAAATTAGCCAGCTCGGAATGTGTTTTTTTTTTTGTTTGTTTGAGTTGTGGCGCGAAATGCAGTTTACTTGTTGGACATGGAAAGCTTTGTGGCCACAGCGAAAGCAAATCAGACAGCAGCAGCAGCAGCAGCAACAGCAGCAACAATATGCTAAAGCCCGAAATGAATTGGTAATTTATTATGCGCCGTCATGGCGTGGGCTAATTAATGGCCAACGGATCGGATCTGGCCATGTCAGCGCTTATCGGACGCGTCCGTTCATCGACAGCATTTGCCAAATTAATGCAAATCATGCGACCAGCAGAAGATGCTTCTGGCCACTGGTGCTGCTGCTGCTGCTGTTGCTGCTGCTGATGATGATGATGACAAAGATGATGATGATAATGTTAATGAGGATGCGACCCGATGTATCAATACCCGCCTAATGAGTCAAGTGGCCAAAGGATTTTGTGGGTGCGTTCGTCTGGACGTCGGGCTAATCCAGGCCAGATAAATTGTATAAATTGTATACCAAAATGAATCACAGGCCAAACACGCAGACAGACGCCGGAGCAGCAACAACAACATTAATAAAAACAACAATAACATTGTTAATGTCGTCTTAGGCCCAAGACAAGGCGATAAGACGAACAAGCGGCTCGAGAGATGAGTTCACATTTCGAGCTATTGGCATATGCTTTGCGTTGCGGGCTCTAACAATTATTCATGCATTCAGACATTCATTCATTCAATCAGAGACTCATTCGATGCGAGGCGTGGCACAGTCAAGGTGTTGGCTATTGTTGCGGCTGTGCCTGCGGCTTCTGATGCGCATTATTTGTTTAATTAATCATGCGACAATCGCGCCGATAGCCGCGTCAGATACAAATGTATCTATGAGTGTGCAGCGCCAGACGCGGCCTTTGACTTCAGTTCGAAACATACATTTTCGAGTAGCGAGTGAGTAGGCTTTTAATGTGGTTAGTTGCTGCTGTACATAGGAATTACCAAGTAAATTGTTATTTGAATTAAAAGGCTGCCTCAAAAGTGATGTCAGGAATGAATTAGTGTGTAGCTGTATCTTAATGTATACCTGAATCTGTATCTTTATATCTATATAAATATTTTATATTTGTATCTGTATGTGTAAATCTATCTGTATCATAATTTGTATCTGTAAATGTATCTGTTTCTCTATAACAATCTGTACTTGTATCTATATCCGTTACTGTATCCGTTGCTGTATCTATATTTCATAATATATATTTCACCTGTTTATATTTCTATCTAAAGCTATCAAACAACAGCCAATTCGGTAACTGTAAGTGCATCTCGTGAGTGCCTTTGTAGCATTAAGGATCATTGCACTGACCGCCAAGTTGATTGTCGTTCACTTTCAGATACTTTGTGCACGCACATAAATCAATAAGACAAAATAACTGTAAATTTCAAAAGGATGTTCGGGCAATAAATGCTATTCTTAACGCGAGTTTGCTATGGCCATCAATTGAGTAGAAAGGGCGACACCGAGACCGTTGATAAGATACTTGCACCAATGATGCAGTCAAGAGCGTCAGCGAGATGAAAAGATACTTTTGGTCTATGTACAACGCCAGACACATGGCTGGCAACTGTCACGCTCAGGTAGCCAAGTTTTAAAGGCTCATTCATAAAAACGCTAGCACAGCGCCACTGAGTAAAGCGTGCAATAACGGGGCGCACGTATCTGTATCTGTCTGCCTGCCTGCCTCCTGTGAAAGTGTGAAACGTGTCCGAGGAATGCCAATGAATTTCTTTTTGGCTCGCTGGCGAAATGGCCTGACACTTGACGTTGCCAAACATGAGACAATCTCGGCTCGGACAGCAGCGACGGAGGGGGGGAAGGGAGGGGCACCTGGGCCAGGCAGGAGGAGTCGCACTCACACAGGCGGAGTTGAGTTACGCGCATGCAGCGACCATAAATAAATGCGAAATGCATTAAACGACGAGGCAGCAACAACAACAACAACAGCAACAACAACAACAATCTGTTGTACTGGGCCCAGCGCACGTCGACGTAATTAATTAAAGCATTAAGTGCTAATTTTACGACAACTCGATTTGTGCGTCAGCTTCGGCCCAGGCCCTTGCCACCCCGACCGACGGCGGCCCCTGCCCCATTCGCAATTTGCATGCTGCCATCGCCGCCATCGGAATTTGGCAGCCGAGTAGGAAGCGAAACGTCTCCGCGGCTGTCAGCGGCGACAGGCGACAGTCAGAGCCAAAAACTGAAACAAGTTGCCCCCAGCCCTCCCCAAATAGCCCCAATATACAATATATATGTGTATGTGTGTGTGAGAGCACTCAAACACACGTTGCCCGATCGGCGACAACAACAACAGCAACAGCTCAGCATTTGTTCAACTTTTCAACTGTCGCCAAGATTTCCATCTAAGTTGCTGTTTGTCTTCCTCGTCTTCGTCTTGGTCGTCTTCTTCTTTGCACAGTTTTTCATGCTGCAGCATCCTCCCTGGCAGATCGTCGCAGTTTGCACTTCATATTTTCAGCGGCCTTTGTTTGCTTTGATGTTATTTTTGGTAAAACATTAAACGAGGGGCGGGCCGCAAGCGGAATTCTCGTTTGTTGTTGCTGTCACAGCAAGAAGTTGCCCAGCGATTAATCATATGCATCGCTTTCTTCGCCTGTCCAGACACTCTCGAGTTCCTCAACACGCATATTGATGGCAAATCGGATGAATGAAATGACAACAACTAAGAAAAAACAAAACACAACATTTCGTTTTTTTTTCAAATTTCACAATGGATTTTATATCTATTTTTTGAAATCGATGAACCAGAAGAAGTGACAGATGAAGAAAAAACAATATAATAATATTATTTTTGAATATTATATTATATATATATAATAATATTTAAATATATTTCATGAATTCTCTGTAATTTAATTCCTCTGATTTAATTTTACTTTAATCATTCTTGAAAAACTTTGTTGCCACATTTTCAGACATTTAAAATGTCAATTTAGCAGCCAGCGCCCCGCACACTTGACTATAAAAATCTTTGCGTATTTCTAGTTGCTTTGACATTTTTCTTGCCTACAACAACAACAACAATAGCAACAACAACAACAACATCGTGAAGTGCTTATGCACACATGCAGCTAAGCCCACACGAAAGGCTAACCAAAGGAAATGAACAGAAATTTATCAGCTTCATTGTTAGTTTTATGCCTTATAGACGCCTATTAAAGGATTATAAATTATGGGCGATCTTTTCAAAAGGGCTCTTAACCGGCAGTTTATTTCCAGCGATTGTGCAGCGGATTTGCGGCTAAACTTAAAATTCAGTTTGTGGCAATCGGACATAAAACATGGGATTTCTTTCTTACAGGAATCCGAGGTTTACTTAACTCATTGTAATATATATTTTATGGAATTTGATGCAGCTGAATGATAAAAAAAATAAATGCAACTATTTTTGCTGCTGTTTGATCGATGGCCATAAAATGGAATTTTCCTGATGCATTTAACATTTTCCGAATTCGAGCAATTTATGTGAATTCGCACAGATTCGCTTGCTCAGGTAAAGAGCCATTAAAATGTAACACAATAGTTGCGAAAATGTCTATAATTACACAAAATGGCCAGAGCGATGAACAGTTGAGGGGATGGAAGGGGAGGGTAGGGTGTTGCTAACGGCACATCTTGAATGCATTGACTGCATTTCCGATTTACCAATTGTGCAGCAATGCTGCAGGATGTACAGGACACGAGTGTTGGTAAATAATTGGTTATGGGCTGGCAAATCCCACAGGCCAGACCAGGGTAGCAGGATGAGGATGAGAAGAAGGAGGAGATGATGAGGATTGGGGGGGTTAAAGCAAATACATAGGATACGCCACTCGACTTTTCCCACCGATTTGTCTGTCAGTCGATTTGATTTCTCCGTTTTTATGCACGCATTTCGATTTTGACGTCTGTCAGATACAGATACATTTTATATCATTTTATGCGTGCGTGTTTGTGTGTGTATCTTTTATTTAATTACTGCTGTAAATTCGTTCAGCAATATCATAAATTTGAAAGCGACACAAATAACAAATTCCTTGATGGGCGTCGCTTATTTAAGAAGTGGACAAGAAAATATCTTTGATTTCCAAATATTAGAGCGCACAATTTGGTAGAAGGGATTTGAAAAGCTATAAAAAGCTCAAATAACGGATGGGGAAATTAGAAAAACAAGAATTTAACAAGTTTAAATTAAATTTAAATTCAATTTAAATTTGAAACGAACTTAAATTGACGAGATAAATGATTTTTGATTTTTGAATATGAAGTAATTTATTTTTCTGTTCAACTCTTTCGCTTCCTTTCGCTTGAACCCACACAACTGATTACTTCCTTATAGAAAACATGCAAAATTGTACAATTTTCAACTACCTTCATTAATATTCATTGAAAGTGCTCAAAGTGAACTTTAAATTTTGAAAATGTTCTTAAGTGATCGTCAGTGGTATTCCTTGGGGACAACCGCAGAGTGGATTAAGTAATGAACTCGGATCTTAGCTGCACAACACCAACAACAACAACAACAACAGCAACAACAGTAGCAGCTGCGTGGGGCAAGTGGCAGCAAAGTAGCTGCTATGAAAGAGTCTTCACTTAAGCTGCTGTGTTTGTGCAACACCCCCAGCAACAACAACAACAGCAACATCAACTGTGGAATGTTAATGCGCCAGCCAAAAGCTACAAACGTCGCCGAGTCATTAAGCGACAGCGGGACAGAGACACGGGCAGGGGCAGGGACAGGGGGCAGGGGGACGGGGCACAATGTTGGGGCCACACTCGTGTGCCTCTGTCAGAGTTGAAGGTGATTCAGCGGGTAGCGACAACGGCAGAAGGTGCGCATCAATTTTGAAACATTTTCTATTTTATTTTTTGAAACATTTTGCCGCCAAATCGATGACACGCCCCCGCGCATAAAGTGTCGTTGCCCCACCCCCGCAACAGCACACAGGCAGAGATTTTGGCTGTGGCCACACAATTATCCATCCCAGCATCCGTCAACACGAGAGCAGATCCTCAACAGAACGAGACGTGGAAGAGTGCTAAGTAATGAGTTAATCTGCGCAGCCTTCGCATGATTAATTA
>SCDT01002076.1:0-17139 GCA_004143765.1 Drosophila melanica | reverse complement strand
ATACAAAAAAAAAATATCATTAATATGCGACATGAACCTGGAAAAAGCATTTGAAGTTGGTATTTGCAACTGTGCCATCACTTTAGTGCGTCACTGTAGAAAAGTGCCGGGCTAAGTTATACGGCAACTTTGCTCCAGCTGCCCGGCAACTAATTGGAATTTGGCACGTTCTACCAGTTTGACAATATATTTTCCCCCAGGGGTACACACACACACACACACACACACACATACACGTTTAGACACGTTTCAAATTATATTATTAATTGACTTTGTATTGAAGTTTGATGTTCATATTTTTAAGCGTCAAGTTTGGAAACTTTTGGGTCACAATTTGAAGTGAAACAATTTTTTAAAATTTTTTTAGAAAGAACAAAAGTTTGTGTGAATTTTTATTTGTGCTCAACAGCTTTTTTTCATAAATAAAAATAAGGCAATAAGAATTTCATAACNAGAAAGAACAAAAGTTTGTGTGAATTTTTATTTGTGCTCAACAGCTTTTTTTCATAAATAAAAATAAGGCAATAAGAATTTCATAACTTTTTCTAATCATGTTATAATTAAAAGCTTTCACATAAAATTAAATATTAAATATTTGCATTAAAAAAAACTTAAATTTCAGCTGGCCACAATAATAGGTTTAATCGTTTAATTTTGTTTATTACATCCAAATTTTGACCTTTTGGTATAAAGCTCTTCTATACCATTTAATACCCTGTGTATCCGCCATTATTTTGCAGCATTATAGCCATTCTTTTAGACATCGATGAAATTAACAATTAATTATTTATCAACTATTTTTGACTATAAAAAAAAGAAAGCTCAACAAAAAATAAATATAAATATATATACATATAAATATACTATAACTTTTGAAAAACATTGAATTTAATTTATATACATGTATTTACATATATTTTTTGTTTATTTTATTTTAAAATTTTAATTTTGATACACATAACTTTAAAAAAGGTTTTACTTAAAATCTTAATATTTTTGCTATATATGCTTCCATTGATAATGTTCTATTGGATAAATTCTTGTAATGAGTACTTTACACTAAATTCCAGAAGGTCGATACAAAAATATCTTAGTAGTTTTGGGTTTTTTCCCCAGAAACACTTTCAACATGAGCACAGAGACCTGAGCATTATCGCAGCACATTTGTAATTTATATACGAATATATACATATATATGTATATAGTATATATGTGTGTGTATATTTAATATATAATAGTATATATTCGTATTTTGTATTCGCTCATTATCAGTTGTGTTGGCCAACTGCACAGGAAATGGATTTTTCTAGCAATGCATTTCTTTGTTTGAGGAAACAAACAGCAATAAAAACTTAGATACGATCATTCTTCACCCACACCGAGCCAAGAGACATAAAATATCTACATACAGATATATATACATATATATGTATATATGTATATACATATATGCATGGTATATTTATGTGACATTACGTTCTATATAGCGAACCAATTTCCGTTAAATTGAATGCAACGACAAATGATAAAATGACAGACAGACAGACGGACAGACAGTTAAAGACTTGAAACTAGAGGCAAAGAATGAAAAAATGGACAATAATTGCAGTGAAGAAAAACTGTTAATCGTATCAGTCTCTGACAAATAGCAACCCAGACTGTACATAACTACAATCTATCTACAGACATGTAAATACATACATATATGTACACACATACATAGATACATATACACATTGCCATGGCCAATGATCAAGCGGAAAAGTGAAACAAAAACAAAACTGATTTAATTCAGGCACAACAGCTACAAATTCTTCTAATAACAGCAATTTATCTTCTCTCACGTCCCTCACGCACTTGCACAGCAATTTCTTTCTTTTTCCCTTATCTCTTTCATCTTGAGAAAACTATTAAAACAAAATAAAAATACAACTTTTTGTATAGCAAAAGTAGAAAAAATATATCAAAATAACTTGTTTAAATAAATTAATTTAATAAGTAATTAAATTCTGTACGAATTTTAGATTGCATTTAGTTTATTTATTATTATTTTATTTAATAAATATTTTTACTTCTATTTTGATTTAAAAACAAATAATCTACAAAAGCTTTCGCTTAAATTTCGCTGTAAACTTTATAGTAGGGCATTGAAAAGTCGCTTAAATTGAATTTCTCGCGTTGCACCAAAAGTAGCTCTGTTTATGCGTTTCGTGTGCAGCAATAATAAAGCGTGCAACTCTGTTAGTGCAAGCTTCACTGTATCTGCTGCAGTCACCTCAGAATGCAACGCGCATACGTCACGTTGCACGTTGCACGTTGCACGTTTGCTGCACTTCACTTTGCCCAGCTCGCTGAGTCTGCAACACATACACTTGAGTGTCTCCATGCAAATACAAACGTAAGTGCGAAAAATTATGAATATTCGCATTCACAGACGGAGCATATTCTAATAAAAATTGAAATTTACCTTTCGTCGCATTTGATTTTTCTTGGCCTTTTGTTTGTTTTTGACGAATTGGCCGATTGTTTTGCAGTTGCTGTTGTTGTTGCAAAGCGAGAATACAAATGATGTGCACTCTCAGACGCAGCATCAGCAGCAACATTCAACAAAGCAAAGAGAGCGAGTTAACGCGACGCTCACTCTCTCTCTCTCACACACACACACACACAAACGCAAACACAAAGAGCAATAACAAACATGCAAAGTCAACGCAAAACAAAGAAATAAAGCAAATAGAATGGGGGAAAAGTAACTGCATACAAGATTCGCTCTTTTGCTTACACTGATTTCGTGCATGTGTGCGTGTGTGTGTGTTTCTCTCGTTCTCTCGCAAAGACAGTGTGCGTGTTTGCAATGCGTCAGCTTTGATTATAACCGCGAGACAGTGACTATTGACAGCAACAACAATAATAAGCTCTAAACCGCCTATCCACAATCGGCTGGCGCCGACTGAGCTATGCTCTCCGCTGCTTCTGACCGCCTCTCACTCAACTTGTGTGTCCAACTCACACCACAAAACTTACCTTCGACTGCAACGTGTATGAGCTGACATTCTAATCGTATGAGGCGATTATTTTATTTATTTTCTTGTGATTAATTTAATTATTTCATTATTTTTAACACTTTTTTTTGGCGAGCGTTAATGATTTCACAAATAATATCGAAAAGAAACCTTGGCAGCAACTTGGAAATCTCTTATTTTAATTTACTCAATGGGACGCCGCTTATATGCTCTACCGAGTAGAGTATTTACTTTGTACACCTAATTTATATACATACACACATGTACATACAAACTTATGTACAAAGCCACTGACACAGACAAGCTGCGTGCTCTCTTACTCTCTTTTATATTTTGAGTTGATTACTCACACACAGACACGGGCGCTTAACACAAGCAAATGCAGTCATGTGAATGCATTTATGACCTACAATAATAATGAGGCGAGCCGGGCGTGCAAACGAGATGGCAATAGACCAGGCGTGACACCCGCACAGATAAAAACAAAGACAGCTAAAGAGAGAACATTTGAATGATCGATGGAGATGTGTGTTGTGCTTTTTTTTTGCGCTCAGCGCGTTCATATGAACAACGCCTTGTTTTTGTGTGTGCTTTAAAAAAAAAAAAACACAAAAAAAAGTAACAAAAATAATCACGCGACAAACTTGTTTACAACTTATGCGTGCGAGTGGGGGTGTACATATGTATGTATGTATTCACATACGTGTGTGCATATCTGTGTCAGGGTGTGTTGTCGTTGGCTGCCCAAATCCAAGTGCTGGAGCGGGTGTCCTCCTCTCTGCATAGCTGCTGCCAAAACAAAACACAAAATACATGCTGACTTGCATTAGTATTAGTATGCAAAACTTGTTTTTGTTCACGCACGCTCACCGCTCTCAACAACAAAGCTCACGTGTCAGGCTCTCGGGCAGTTGAAAAACTATCAGCCGGTTTTTTTTTTTGCCTGCCTGCCTGCAAGCGCGCGTGCTCTTTGTCACTCTCTCCCCTCTCTTCATATTTGTAGCTCTCTGGGCTTGTGTGTGGGGCTGACGTGTTTACTCGTTTCGGTTTTAGTTTTAGTTTTATTTTTTTGCTTTGTTTTGCGCGACGCGCACGTTGCTTTGTTATTGTTGTCGCTGATGTCAGCTACACACACACATACAAGCATGCACACAAACACAATGGCAGCCAAGCACAAAAACACACATATTCGTTTATACATATGTGCGTATCTATGTCTCTACGTGCATACATACATACATAAATACATGCAAACGTACGTTTGATGATGGAACACCAGGCAATAGCCAATGTGCAACGCGTGAAATGGAAAAAGTGAGCGATAAAAAAAAAACGAAAACATCGAAAGTTGTATAATAATATAAAAAAAAGAGACTATAAGATGCAATTAACAATTTTATTACGTACACACAAATGTATGCATGTATGTATGTGTGTGTTGGTCTCTCTGTGTAAGTGTGTCTGTTTCACGGCAAACGAAATGCAAAATTAGCTTACAGCCACGCCCAGCCGCCCATTGTACAATTAATGAGAACTTGATAAATAAAATGGCTTTTGTGCATTTAGCATTTCTCGCTCCCTCTTCGCTGTTTGCCGTGTTTGCCGTGACGCAAATGCAAATGCAAAAGCGAAATTTTTAAACAAAAACAACAAACAGCTGAAAACAATATTGCTGCGGCTTGTCAAAAATTAAGATAATAAAAAAAAAATTGTCATTAAAATGGAAAAAATACAACAAAAAAAAAAAAAAAAACACTTCTGGCATTTGCCGAATGGATGAACTTTTTTGTTTTGTTGTTTTTTGTTTTTTTTTTTTTTGTAAAATTATTAAAGCGTTGACATTGAAAATATACTTTTGACACTTGAAATATTTGTTTTTCAAAATTTTGCAAAGATTTTCGCGCGCGTTTAAAACCTGAAATGATTTTGAAAACATAATTATTGTACGAAAAATAATTATTTGACAATATTTTTTTAAGCTTTTATCCCCTTTTTAAAGTTATCTGTTATACCATATACATCTGGTAGTTTAATATATGTTTTTTAACAAGTTTAAAATGGGAGCCCCGAAATATCAAAACTGCTATTGATTATTTTGATTAATCCGCATTTAATTGCGTCATTTGACAGTTATTTAAGACCTGAAGCCGTTACTCTGCTCCCCTCTCACTCCATCGTAACAGTTACCTATCGCTTATCGCTGTGGGACATGATTCGCGGCGTTGATATTTTTGCGGTTTTCCTTTCGCGTCGTATTTTGTTGTTGTTGTTGTTGTTGTTTGCCTTTTGATTTCATCATGGTTCGTCTCCGCTGACCCTGGCCGAGCAAGTACAGTACACATTATCAACACATCCACATGTATGTGTGTATGAGTGTGTGTGTGTGTTTGGGTGGGTAGTGGTGGGTGGTGGGTAGAGATTAGTCACTGTCGCCCATTGCGCCCAGGAACTTGTCAGAGCCGCAGACTAAATGGCGTTGCTGCCTTGTGTCTTAAGGTGCGCTTCGCATGTTGCTGTTGTTGCGACTAACAACGGAGCACTGATAAGCCCAGTGCCAGCTGACTAATGCTACACAGCGCGAAAAAGATGTTGCACTCAACTCAAGCACAAGCACAACAACATTACAACGAAATTTAAATTTTGAGATTCTGAATACAAAAATGCAAAAAGAAAAAGCTTGAAAATAAACCTTAATTTTTTGCATCGCAAAATATATAAATAATATATATGTATGTATGCAAATACATATATATAAAATCTGACATCGCTTTGTTTTCTATATAATATTTGCAAATTGATAAGAAAAATGTGATTCCGAAAATTTCAAATGGCTTTAAAACAAAAAATAAAAATATTATATTAAATTAAATAAAAATCGTTGCACTGTTTGTTTTAATAAAATAAATAAATATATTATTTAAGTTGCCTGTTTTGTTCGATTTGAATTCTGAAACTTGTAATGGAGTTTTTTGCTAAGTGTACATATACACACATATACCCCTTAAGTAACTGTAGTGCACGATTCAGGATTTGGGCAAGGCTCGCTGCCTGCAAAAAAAAAAAAATAATAAATAAACAAAAATAATAATCTATTCGCATTTGCAAATCGCATTGAGCCAACGGCATTTTAAAGGTCGTACAATGACTTGAAGCAGCAAACAAAAAAAAAAAAAATGAAAGCAACAACAACAACAATAACAACAACAACAGCATTAGCAGCAGCAGCAACAATCAGAATGCAACACCTGCCTGCATTTTCGCAGTCAGTGCGCTCAAAAGCGCGTTTCTGCTCTCTCTCTCTCGCGCTCTCTCTTTGTATTTCTGTCTAAGCTTTTGCTGAGAGCGAGTGCATAAAGAGCGAACAGATGCATATTTTTGCCTGCGCACAAAACCATTTTGTGTGCCTTGTAAAATTAGTCGCGAGCTTTAGCATGTGCCAAAGTTCATGTTAGCTGACAAGCAGTTAGAATCTATACAGACTCGATAGATAGTATTTAAATTTATTTTATTTCTTAGAATAATTACTAATCTATGGAAATAATTACTTATCATCAAATAAAATTGTTTATCGTTCATTTCCCAAAAATAATTAACCATTTATATAAATGCGTGATATATGATGATGGTAAAAACTAATTAATTATTGATCATATATGTTATTTATGTAATTGTATTACTATTACAGTTATTTTGGTTGAGAATGGAATTATCGCTTATAACAGGCGACCACTGTGGAGCAATTCAACTGGCTAACTTTAACGATTTGAGCTGGGCATCGATCGTCAATCAATCAATCAGTCAACACACTTGTATTTTTTTTATATATAGCACAGATAAGATCAGTTCAATGTGCAATTGATTTAGTGATTAATTTCTAGCAAAGCATCTTTGTGGGATCATTAAATCAGGCGATCATATAATCTGCGCTTGATCGTATGCGTTGTTGTGTGTGTATGTGTGGCGCCATCTGTTGGATTTGTTGTTTGGTATTGAAACACTTTCGCTTGAAATTGTCACGCCTCCAGGTGAAAACCACCCACTTCCACGAATTGCAAAAACAATTTAGAGTACACGTTGATCAACATTATTTTGTTTTGGACTTTTTCGCTATTTATTTTATATATATTTATTTATTTAATTGTGTTTTATTTTTATTTTTAGCTAGGCTCGCGTGTATTTTGTTAATTGTTTTACAAATTTATTGGGGTTAAGGCCTTCTTGAATTGCCATCAACAATGTTGTTGTTGTTGTTGTTGTTGTTGTTGTTTTGTGCATATTTATTATTATTTGCGCGCAGATATTATTTTTGCGTGCATATACATACATACATACATACATATGTACATATATACACACATACATACACACACACACACACATGTATCTTGGCGCTTTATTTTGAAAACGTGCAAAATGCGAACAGATTTCTCTTTCCTCCAAATTTTGCGTCGTTTTTGTTTTCATTTGCAATTATTTATATTTTATTCATATAATATTTATTGTCTGTTTTTTTTTTGGTTGCTTTGTTTTGTTGTTGCTTTCATATGTTTTTTATTGTTGTCACTTTTGCAAGTGACATTTTCGCGTAGGCGTTAAACAATTTTCGAGCTAAATGAAAAAATGGCAAAATAAAAAAAAACACAAAAAAAATAGACAAACAATAATTAAGTGTCTGCCCGTTACCATTAAAATAAATATATATGTATATATGTATGTACATATACATATGTGTATATAACTGAGCTACAAATGTATCTATATTTTTCAGTTGACAGCCAACATGTGCAATGGATCAGATCAAGCAGATAATCGGAAAATAGTTCATATTTATTTATAGCTAAAATCAATGCAATTATCTTAAGTTAATCTGTTATCTGTATATAGATTTTTTTAAATATAAAATTGCATTAAATTTAGTTAAACAATAATAATTATAATACAAAAAAAACCATTGCAATTTTGTCTCTTATTTTTCTGTATTTTCAAGTCGCATTTTCATTTGAGGTAGTCAAATTTTTTGCGAATCTTATCTTAAATCGAACTGAAATCGGTCAAAATCTTGCAATTTAGCGAAATCGGAATGTTTGCAAAAATACGTCTCTTTATGTGTATATATCTATTTTTGTATGTATATATTTATGTATTTTCTGGCGACAAACAAAAATGAAGAAAAATTGTTTTTGGTCGCGTCTCTATCGCTGTTTGTTGACTTGTCATCGTCGACGGCAACGGCGACGTCGGCGTCAACGTCAGCAGCGCAGTGCCGTTTTTAGATATGGCTATAGAAATTTCAAGGTCATGCGCGCATGCGAAAATTTAGTAAAGGAAGAGTATACACACAAACAAACACATACAAACAAACACACAGATACGGGCAAAGAAACAAACATGTAGTGCAAAAGTTAAGTAAGAACAGCGAACAATAGTCGCAAATGCGCCGCTAGAAGAAGAAGAACGAGGCGAGGCAGCAGCAGCGCAGCTCGGTTGATCGACCCGCCTAGCAACACGTGGTCAGCCATGCACACACACCCACACACACACGCCCCCACCTTTCCCCTTTAGAGCACTACGTGCAGGTCCAGTTGGTTTCTATTTATAGACGCAGCAACGCTTGCCCGTACAAACAACGTGTGCGTATGTGTGTGAGTGTGTGTGTGTGTGTGTGCGTTGATTGCACTGTGCTCCACGCCCACTCGACGTTTCACTTATGCACGTTCCCAATTACCCAATTTGCACAGCGAAAACCAGGTAAAACGAAAAGTGCAAACAATGCAAATCAAAAATAATTTTCGATTGCTTCGATTATCGCAGCGAAGCGATGAGAGCATAGCAAGCGATAACAGCAACAACAACATACATATATGAGTATGTAACATTAGCAGCAAATTCGCAAATTTGCGACCTGTCGCATTTATGGTTCGGTAAAAGTAAAAGAAGCAGCGCATCAAAACAAATCCGGCTTAGCTTTCGAGCTTTGACGGAATGCACCAAAAAGCTTTTGTTTATGCACTGTCGCCGCCAACTTCGGTGCAAAGTGCACTGGGAGCTGTTCACAGGGTGGCTGCACATACATACGTGCACAGGGTGACCAGTTACATGCGATACGCATTCAAAGTGAAATCCGATGTGCAAAATTGCATTAAAATGCGGCAAAGTGAAATACAAAAAAAAAAAAAACGAGAACATATCAGTTTCTTATAAATAAAAATTAATTTAAAAGCAATATTGTTTTTTTGAAATAATTTGAATAGCTTATCAATGCAGGAGAAACTGAAGCAAAGTACAAAGATAAGCTTACACACATACACACACACACACACACATGCTTGTTTGTTTGTGTGTGTGTGTATGTTTGTTTGTGTGCTAATGTGAAGCTATATTATTAAGGGCGGCTCTACAGGTTCTTCTTCGGAATAAAGAAGAAAGAGAAGAGAGGATTACAAAGATTGTAAACTATTGAATGGATTGCTGATCAATGACGTAAGCGGTCCAAAAGAGCAGAAATTGGTAAAAAAAAAAGGAAAACAACTAATGTATATATATAGGAATATTTTAAGTTTATTATTATAAAACTAAGCTTATAGTTAGAAACTGATATCCATGAAAATTAACATTTATAAAAAAACGGTCGAAAAATGGATGCAAAAAATTTAATGTTAATGAATAAATAATTAAAAATAAGCAAAATCACTTGATTTATACTAGATGGTGTATAAAAGATGTACAAATTTTTATATATAATTTTTAATCTATAATATAAAATAATTTTAAATTTATATCATTGATTATAGGCCAATGTTTGTCTTTATACCCATGTATATATCCTATACTACAAATAATTACCATAAAAAAAACATTTTTTTTTTTAGATTTGCTTATCATGACAAGAAAAAACGTAAAAAAAAAACCAAGCGTATTACGTCAAAATGAATGCAAGCAATTTGACATGAATGTTTTGTAAGCCAGATGAGTAGATAATTAATTATACATACATATACAATGTGATAAGCGATAGGAGAAATTTCTATTTTATTGGCCGGTCTGCATAAATCAAAATTCTAAAAAGAATTAGTTAAGTTACATTTGTGTTTTCGGCTGGATTTCGTAATACCTCCAAAAGTAAAACCGGTTAAAACCGAAATTAATAGAATGCAATCTCGAATCGCTTAGCGCAAACAAACATTTGGATCATGTGATCAGCAGAGAGAGAGAGAGAGAGAGAGAAAGAGAGCGAGAGCGAGAGCGAGAGAGTGCGAGAACTTTTCAGACAATGGCATTAATAATTTGACTTATGCACAAACTTAACAAGAACAACAACAACATTTGCAGTTCGCTCGCAGAACGCTTTTGATGCTGCCTGCATTTGAGTGCGCCGAAGTTGACCGCGACGCCGACGTTGACGCTGACGCTGACGCTGACTGTGGCTGCGCTTTGTAGTTCATACTTGAGATGACCTTGAAAAGTTTAGTAACATTTCGCATTCATTCTATGTGTGCATGTGTGTGTGTGTGTGTATTTTGTTGCCTGTTTGTGTGTCTCCTTATGCTGCCGCTCGCTGCTTTGTTGTTTTTGTTGTTGTTGTTGTTGCTGTTGCTTTCACTGCTGCCGCTTGTTTTTGGCACCTGATTGGACGCCGCGTTCGCCGCCGTTGCCGCCTGCGTACCTGTTTGCCGCTGAGCAGCTGACGCTAACACATACATATACGCCAAATAGTACACACACACACACACACATGCACACAGGCAATCTCGGAGAGCGCGTTTGTATATTTCTAGGTTATGGTCAAGGCGACAGCGACGTAGACTTGAAGGCTACACACATAGCCATACGTGCACACAAAATAAATACACACACACACACACACACACGCATATATTTGTAGTCGTGCTCACCAGAAACCCAGTTGAGTTTAGAGAGTCGTCGAATAATTTAAGTGATAATTTTGTTGCTGCTTTCTTTTGCTGTTTTCATTTGTTTACGCATTGACGCGACGCGAGACTCCGCACGAAGCCACCGCAAGTTCCAAATAAAATCCAACAACTAAGATATACTATAAACTGCGCAGCTTGTCTGATTAGGCAGCGATAAAAGTGTGTTGAACTCGGCGAAAGCACTTAACATATATAAACAAACACATCAAGATTTATGCGAATACATACATATGGTATATGGAAATATATATACACTTATATGTTGAGTGCAAGTAGCACATAGAACATCGATCATGTTCACATCTTCTTATGCGCATACGCAGTTCATCGAATATAGAAATAAGTAAACTTATTCTCCTGTAATTAATTAGACTGCATTTGATTGAAATTTTTTGGCTCGCCTTGCTTTAAAGCGCGCAAATTTAAATTAACACTTGAAGTTGGCTGCGCGCAATTTGGTACTCACTTGAAGTTGACTGCGTGTGCGCATGTTGACATATCGATAACGCATATTATGCACAAATAAAACACTTTTCACAAAGTCACATTGATTTGGTTAGTGATTAAATAACTCGTAAATAAATTCTTGTTCACTATAAATTCAAAAACTCTTGATTGGGACACGCCTCCTACGAGAATCCCACATGCGCTAGAAATGTGCGAATGTTGAAGTTCAGCAAGCGTTTACCAGCACTGCGCTTCAATTTGGCAACGCTGTCTCGTTTTCAATTTGTTCAACTTTGTGCCGTTCGCAAACAAACGCGCCGCAATAATAGCCAAATGGACGGCGCGAACAACAGCAGCATGGAAGTTGATGAGCCCAAACAGGACTTGGTCGACGGCAACGTGTTGCCGTCGCCAGTATCGCAGCGCTCAATTGATGGTAAGTCCGGCAAATGTGCATCCGGCACTTTTTACCCCAGTCTGATTGCTCGTCCCCTTTCCACTTTCCACATTTTTCTTTTCACAGGCAGCGACAACGAGTCGGAGCCGCAGTGGCACTGGCGCTGCCAGCCCATTGAGGCTGTGCATCGGGGCCTACATCCGTTCGAGCTGGACCATTTGAGCGCCGTGCAGCCCAGCGCACAGCACAAGGTACTCTATCGGCATCCAGTGCGCGAACCGGCCACGGAGCCGCCGCGTCCGTTTCGCGGCGCACATCGCTGGGACGCGGAGCATGTGCGTCTGCCCTGCGCCGCCGAAAGCAAGTATCCGGTGGAGGGCGAGGACGGCACATCCGAAATCGAGTCGCGTTGGGGCATGATCGAGCGCGCCCTGCTCCGGCCGATAAACAATAGCAAACAGCTGCAGGCGGCCATTTTGTCTTACAACACCACGTACAAGGGCCAGTGGAGCTTTCGGGCACTGCACAAGCTCTTCAACGAGGAGCTCGACGAGAGCGAATCTCGCGTCTTCTTTGAGGATCTGCTGCCGCGCATCATCCGCTTGGCCCTGCGTCTGCCGGAGCTGATCAAGGCGCCGATACCGCTGCTCAAGCAGAACCAAACAGCCGCCTTATCTCTCACCCAGGAGCAGACCGCCTGCCTCCTGGCCAACGCATTCCTCTGCACATATCCCCGTCGCAATACGCTCAAGCGCAAATCGGAGTACAGCAACTTCCCGGACATCAACTTCAATAGGTAATCGAGAGTTCATCAGAAAATATATTGGCTAAAGGGAAAAGAGTAGCTTGTTTATAAAGCTAAAAAAAAAAAACAGTCAAAGTGGGGCGAAAGGATCTACAAAATTGTTTTTAGAGTTCACTTGAGAATTCATTTTCCATATTGATCAAATATTTATAAAAATAATTTATGATTTGTAAAACAGCAAAATTAATTTTGCTATTTTTATGAATTTCGCATTATGCATTATGCTGATTCATAAACAATGGAAAATCGAGTTCATAATTGATTAATAATTTCTTAAAATGAAGTCTATGAAAACATTGAATATATTATTTGTTAGTTTTATATAATCTTTTTTTGAATTCATAATTAATTTTGTGTTTTTAAATGTACTTCAGAGTTAAAATAAGCATGGAAAGAATTCTCAAGTGAACTTTAACAGAAGTTTTTAAATATTATTGTACTTTTTTTCATTCGCCAATTTCTGTTTATATTGTCATATATTAGTGGATATTAATCTTAGCTCTTTTTTTTTTGCAGACTCTATCAGTCAACTGGTGCGGCGGTGCTGGAGAAGCTCAAGTGCATATTCCATTACTTTCGTCGGGTGTGTCCCACGGAGCGCGATGCCAGCAATGTGCCCAGTGGTTGCCTGACCTTTATGCGGGTCAGTGGCCGGCCGGAGGATGAGGTGAACTGGTATGGAAGCGGCGCGGTTCTGTCCAGCATACCGATGCATATTAACGCTGGCGGCACCATTGAGGATCAGGGCATTGGCCTGCTGCAGGTGGACTTTGCCAACAAGTTCCTCGGCGGCGGTGTCCTCGGCCAGGGCTGTGTGCAGGAGGAGATACGCTTCGTGATCTGCCCGGAGCTGCTGGTGTCGAAGCTCTTCACCGAGTGCCTGCTGCCGACGGAGGCGCTCCTGATGGTGGGCAGCGAGCGTTACAGCAACTACACGGGCTATGCGAGCAGCTTTGCCTGGGCGGGCAATCACGAGGATTGCACACCCTACGACAGCTCCCGGCGCCGTCGCACGGCCATTGTGGCCATCGATGCGCTCAGCTTTGGCCCCGTTCTGCAATCGCATCAGTACCGCGAGGATCTCATATTGCGCGAACTGAACAAGGCGTCCATCGGTTTTAGGCACTGGCTATCGACGCCGGCGCCGGGCGTCGCCACCGGCAATTGGGGCTGCGGCGCCTTTGGCGGCGATCCCCATCTGAAGGCCCTCATCCAGATGATGGTCTGCGCCCACCACTGCCGCCCCCTGGCCTACTACACATTTGGCAATCGCCAGCTGCGCGACGACCTTCACGCATTGTGGCAGCTGTTTCGCGCCCACGGCACCACCGTCCATCAGCTGTACACCGTGCTGCGTCGCTTCAAGAAGGAGGGCGCCAGCCGATCCCTGTACGCGTTCGTGCTCGAGGAGCTCAAGAAGCTGCACAAGCAGCAAAAGGAACCACCACCACCACCACCAGCAGCAGCAGCTGCAGTAACTCCACCAGCAGCAGCACCAGCGACAATCCAACAGAGTCCCGATCTCTTTGCCGAATCCGATTGCTCGCAGAACAATGGCGCTCTGCTGTCGGATGAGGACGCCGATCAGGAGCAGGCGAATGCGATGATGCTGGCCGCCAGTCTCGAGAGCGGCGGCAGCAGCAGCAGCAGCACCAGCAACAACACGAATGCAGCCGCACTGGCAGCTGGCGCCGCCAATTCGCCGGCCCACGCCGCCGCAGCAGGCAAGCGTCAGTTGACGCTGCTCGAAATGCTCGACAGGCACTACGATCAGGGACAGGCGAACGGCTCCAAGCGCCAGCATCAGTCCAACAATGTGGACAAGTGCGGCAAGGCGCGCAAGGATTGCAAGGATGGCGATGCCAGCAGCGGCAATAACTTGCGCCATTAGCTTTATGATCCCTTATAGATATATATAATCTTTCTATATATACTGAAATCTGTAAACGTATATGCATTTGCCTCACTCAATATTGCTTCTGTTGCCATCTCTTTTGCTTTTGTACGATTGCGAACGATTTCAGTTGGTGTCGCATTCAAAATGGGATTTGAGTCCATATAGAGTACATATATATACATATAGTACTAAATCTATATTCGCTAGTAGTTTTTACCTCTAAGTGTAGTTTGATAAAAATGGACGACACAGCTGTAATTGTTAAAGTTAACACACAAACTGTAATTACTTAAAAGTAAGCAATATTTGATATATACATAATTCGTTTGATTGTAGCGCCACATACACATATTTATATACATATACATAAATATATATAATTAATATATTACATACTCGATTAGCAAGAACAATTGTTACTACGTTTTAGATAAAAGCAAACAAAATCCTGTTAACTTCTAGAGTTAAGCACAAGTGCTCATTAGTAGCGATTTTTAGCGGAAATACAACCCAAAATAGACATGAATTGAATTGATTTCGCATACTCTGTGCTCATTGAAAATGGTCAAACGGGGTATATTGGTTTCGTCGGGTTAAAATTCTCTAATGATCCAGAGAGTGCGAGAGAGAGAGCAAGAGAGAGAAAGCAAAAGAACGCAAGGGAGCGGGAGAGTAAATGAGAGAGAGAGAGAGAGAGAGAGAGAGACAGCGAACGGGAGAGGAAGAAGTAGAGAGAGACAGCGGGAATAAGATTAAGAAAGAGAGAATGAGTAAGAGAGTACAGAGAGAGAGAGAAAGCGAGTAACTAAGAACAAGAACAAATTAACAAAGCAAAGAGTCAACAACTAAGAACATTGCAGCCGGGCGATTCCGACTGCGTTATACTCTTTCACGTTCTTTAATAAAATATTCCACAGCTCCCATATATCAAACTCCCATAACTTGGTCAAAAGTGAACCGATTTTCACGTTTGAAGGCATTTTGATCATGATTTGTCCTCTACATTCATTCCACATTCAAAATATACTCATTTTCGAATATAACATTTTTTTGAATTTTTTGGTCAAAAAATCATGTACTCCCCCCTTGTAAATTTTGGAAAAAAATATTTTTTCAAAATTTAGAATTGCGAATTTATAGTTTTAATCGATTTTATTTGTCACAATTAGCNTCAAATTTTTGGTCAAAAATCATGCCAAAATCGACAAAAATTTTGACATGTAAAGTTGTCAGATTCCATAGCTCCCATATATCAAACTCCCATAACTTGGTCAAAAGTGAACCGATTTTCACGTTTGATGGCATTTTGATCATGATTTGTCCTCTACATTCATTCCACATTCAAAATATACTCATTTTCGAATATTATTTTTTTTTTTGAATTTTTTGGTCAAAAAATCATGTTTTCATGTACGAAATCGATTGTATTTGTCACATGATATATGCGGGGGCGGAAGGGGGCGTGGCTGGGAATTTTTTTTTAACGATCTTCAAAGGAGCTGACCAGTTCTACGTTCTAAATTTGGTGACTGTTTGAGATATAGATATTCGTGGTTGGTGGGAGCGGGTAGGGGAGTGGGGGAGTGTGCCTAAAGGCCTTACTTGAATTCATGAGAATCGCATAGAGGGGCCTAAAAGCGCGAGACTGCAAACGAAATGTCTTTGAGCAGATGATTGAGTTAAAAGTGGAAAAAATTGTTGCTGTTAACATCAGTTCATCGATTTTCCGATTTTCAGTCACATCTATTTTTGCACCCACAAATTTGAATTTGTTACACCCTGTTGCAATATTTTAACTTTAATTATTAATTTATTTGTGTAAATGAGGGAACATGTTTTAAACATTTTTTATTTTTACTTTTCAAATATTTTGCTCAAACATTTATTGTAATTTCAATTTTTTATTACGTTTGCCACAATCTCAAGAAAACATCAAGTATATGTTTAGTTAAAAATTTTGAAATAATCAACGAGTAAAATATCAAACATGATATTGAATTTATGTCATATTTTTAAGCTTCATTAAATTTTCAACACTTTTCGATTAAACTCTATTTTCAAGTATTTTATTTAGCTTCGAGAAACACATACAAAAAAAAAAAAGTAAAAAAAATGCAGCTGTTATTTGTGTATATATATAATAGGTATTATTGTTATTATAATGAGGGCGCCTCAGTAGTGATTGCGGCGCTTGTTGGATGGGCAATACTCGGCGTACTCCTCCCAGGTGCAGCCGGCCTTGGTGCAGCACTCGTTGGTGATCGAGGGCGCATCGGCGCGTCGGCTGCGGAGCAGCATGTTCGCATAGTTCACGTGCAGCCAGGTGGAGGCAGCCGCACCGGAGGCCGCTGCACAATTCAATTTGAATAAGAAAGAAAATTTCGAAAGAACAAATTAAAAATTTTTTTGTTTTACTTACGATTGTAGCTGCTGCTCTTGGTCCAGACCTCATCGCCGGTCCGCTTGCGATTGCGCCGCGTCAGCCGGTAAATGTCCTTCTCGCAGGCCCAGTAGAGCTGGCGGACCAGCTTGTCCCGGCACCGCGAATGCGTCTCCCGATGCCACACGTTCTCCCAGTCGGACTGTGAGCTGTTCACATTTAGTTCAGATTTAGCTTATTAATTAACTACATATATAAA
>SCDT01002075.1:2055-26101 GCA_004143765.1 Drosophila melanica | reverse complement strand
TATAATTTGTAATTTCAAACTTGAAAGTTTTAGATTAAGAAAATAATCGACTTTTTTTTAATTGCTTCCATCAAAATACTTAAACTTAAATATATATTTTAAAAAATATATTTTAATCTATTTTAGAAAAGTTTTTAATAGAATTAGCTTTAATAATTCTATCCACCACAATTACTCATGTCGAGAGTATTATTATTTTTTTATTATCTTTAAATATGTTTTTAACTTTTATTATATCCTTCATTCAATTATGCCAACCACAATTGAAATTTGTAATAAAACTTTAAAAAGTTATATCTTCGATCTTATAAAGAGTTCACATATATAAAAACAAACATATATTTAACTTTCGGTTAGCTAAGGTTTTTTTCTTTTTTTTTTTTTGGTCACAAAATTTCAATTTTTGATCCACATTCATTGCCTCGAATTTCCGGCTTCTCTTTGTTTTTCATCATTATTCATAGTGCTTTCGCCGTCGTTAATAACTTTTTTAATGCGCAAACTTTTACAATTCGAGCAACATATTAAATTCAATAATCACTTAAACCTCATAAATATTGCAGCCACAAAGCCCCCCTGCCCCCTGCCCCCGGGCTGTCAATGTCATTTCAATGATTAAAACTTCAACGCAAATAAAACGAAAAGTAAGGCTAACCGGGCCACCCCGTTAAAACCCCCGCCCCCGCTCCTGGTCATGTTGTTGCTGTTGTTGTTGTTGCCACTGTTCCGGCTGTTGCCTGTTGCCCGTCACCCAAAGAATCATCCACCGACGAACTTGCTCTTGTACCATCTCCTGTTTATACTTTTGCCTTTCTTTTTTTTTGCATTTTTTTTTTTATTAATGAAAACATAAACATCTCTTTTTACCCCAAGTTCTCTATTTGCCATCGTTTTGTTCCGCCTCCCCCCCGCGCAAAGCCGCAATTTGCCTTTGTTTTCCTTTTGCTCGTGGGTCGTAATAAATTTTTAATTTCGCTTAATTGAAAATGGACCGCCTGCCACACACTGCCACATATTAAAATAAAATAAAAAAAAAAGAACAAACAAACCGGCCGGCTGCTGCGAATCTCGGACTTATCGAAAAAAAAAATATATATATGTTTGTGTTTTTGCGCGCATTTCCAACTAGATTTGATATTTACAAAGCGCGGCCAATCAAATTTACCGGTGCTGGCGTGCGTCTGAAGCACGTGCCCCCCAGCTGGGCCCTAAGCTGCGCCACCGTCTGGGAAGCCCACTCGAGATGGGCCGGAGTGCTGTGAGGTGTGAAAAGCTGCTCACATATTTATATAGCTGTCTCCTGGCCATATATAGGCAAACATTTAAGCAAACAACAGCAGACGCGGCGCGGAAGTGGCAGCTTTAGGTGCACTGGTCGAAAAAATGGGTCACATACATACACTTGCCACATGAATGACGCGCACAGCTTGTGGCGCCTCAGCGACATGTGGCATCTTCAGACCCACTACGGGCTGGGTGGGAGTGGGGGGTAGGGAGGGGCAGCTCTCAACTTGGAACGGGGACTGTGTCAGAAGCACATCTTCCATCTTCCACACACATCTGCTCGCCATTGTTCCATTGTTTACCATGGCAAACGAGTGTTTAATTGCTGGCAACAAAATGTCAAGTGTTTACGAACACACACAGCTCGCCAGAAGAAGAAGAACTGCAATTTTATCATATATCAAGTGCTGCTTTTTTAGAATTCCCAACATTTTTCATTTAGTTTTTGTAATGCTATTGCGGGAAATGAGAATTTAACTGCCTGCTAATTTACGTCAAGTTTTATGATAAAAAAAAACTACTTTTGTTTTAATGATTCAGATTATATTTCTATATAGAAAGATTTGTATTATTATATGTTTTTATAAACTTACATAAATATAAGGTAATTTTTTATAGAATTGACTGCATTCGTAAATTATTTTACCGGTTTGCGAACCTTAATCCAATATTGGTTTCTATTTTTGTTCAACTGGTTCCATTTATAGCAAACGAATATTTCAGACTCGAACCAGTTCGGTTTTAAACCATTTTGCGGCTTGCTCAACAATTTTCGAGTAATTTTTGTGCTCGTCAGCACTGAAAAATTTGCTCATTTATTTATTTCCAAATAAGAAATGTAATATGTTTTTTGTAGTTTAAAAATTATAAATATATTTTAAAATAATATATTTGGTTTTAAATGTGGGAAATCTCAAAAAAATATCAAAAATTAAACAATTTTAACTTTTTGAAAAAATTTTTTTTTTCAAATTTTAAATCAATGCTGTAGAACTGTATACAGTTGAAGTTTTTTAAGAAAAAATATAGTTATAAACTTGAATTATAACATTTTATGTTATTTTCTTCAGTCTAGTTGTGCTAAGCTTTAGAAATTTAATTAATTTTTTTTGGCTAAAAGCGATTTTACGCTAAAACTGTTGAATAATAAGCAATAATAAAATTTGTTTTTTATAAAATAGATCGCGTGTCTAACTTTCATTTAGACTAATTTATGTTCAAATTAGCCCATGGTGCAATACATTCTGTTAGTTTCGCTCTCTCTCTTTTAGTCTCTCTCTCTCTGTCTCTTTCTCTTTCTAACTCTTTCTCTGTGCTTCTTTTATACTGCACTGCCATATGAAGCTACTTGGCTCGTTAACATTTTTCCCACAGGCTGCCAGCAATGAACCTGCTGCTGCTGCTGCTGCTGATGCTGCTGCTGCTGATGCTGATGTTGATGCTGCTGCTGCTGCTGTGTTTCTATTCAGTGTCTGTCTGTGCCCGTTCCTGGAGCTGGACATGGACGTGGACCTGTGCCTGCATCTTATTTATTGCATATAAAGCGACACCTTCAGCCAGCGTTGACTCTCAAATGACGTCGTCAACGTCGCCTGAGCAACGTTTTGGCATAAATTAAAGAAGGGCACTTTCTGCTTATGCTCCAGCATTGTCCAGTTAGCTTCACTGCGAGTGGATGCAAGGGAATAGCAGGGGGCGGACGTGCATGGGCATGGTCGTGGAAGTGGATGTGGATGTGGATGTGGATGTGGAAGTGGTCTGGTTTCCACTGTTTGCATTGCATTTTGTCACACGTTGCTGAAAGCGACGCCAATTTGTCTGAAATGTTTTGAATTCTAAACGCTGACGAGCGTTGATAATGGACTGAGGGGAACGAGGGAGGGGCTGGAGCGGAACTAGCTGAAACGTGCTGCACGTGCTGAATGCTGGATGCGGATGTGATGCTGCTGCTGCTGTTGCATGATGAACGTGTGCAATAAGGCTTTAAACTGAGTTGTGCTTTGTGTTTGCTCGTTGAGTGGGTCGCTGTGGCACCACCTGCAGCTATTTGGCCAGCAATTGTGTATATATATATATGTGTGTGTGTGTGTGTGTGTGTGTGAATGTGTGCATTTGCCATTTGGCTCTTTCATATTCACACGAACAGCTCACAGCTCACAACTCGAAACTCGCAACCACACTTTGAGTCAATCAAAACTGCTGTGAGGCATATTCATCGACATCGACATCGGCATCGGCATCGCCATCGCATTTGCTCTGTCCGCTCTGTCCTTTCCTGGCCAGTGGCCACTGTGGCAGCCGTGTGAATTATGCGCCGATAAAGTTGCCCAGTTTGGGGGCCAACTCGTTACCCATATTGTGTGTGATGCAGCCGCCTGAAAGCAAAACACCTGCTGCAGATGCCACAGTTTTTTTTTCGTCCGTCTGTCCGTCTGTCCATTCGTCCGTCCTGTGGCCAGGCTCACACATTGATCTTATCGCAACGCTCGCACACACCCAAAATGAAAGAGTGCGGCCCCAAAAAAATACAAAATATCTAACTGCTTTGGTAGAAAGTGAACAACTGAAGTATACCCTGTAAAGAGAGCTAATAAAATAGCATTAAAAGTACATTATATTTGAAATACTTTACACTAGTATATTTATATGTATTTTTTTTTGCACTCAGCTTAAAACTTGACAAAATTCAGTTTTGAATAACTTTTGAAAGCAGTAAAACTTGAAGAATCTTATATTAATAATATGCCCTGCTTCAGCTACTATTTGAGTGTATAGGGTATAAAAAAAAAGAGAAGAACCCAGCGCATCAAAAGCAGAAGAACTCCGTTGAGCAGCGACTGCCGTGCTACGTAGTCTGCTGCTCCGTCTCCATCTTCGTCTCCTTCAGCTCCGTCTGCGTCTTATCTTTGGGCTTCATAGGCTGAATGCCTGTGCCGGCTGCTGTTGCTGCTGCTGCTGCTGCTGCCTTGGCCTTGGGCCTTAACATTGGCTCTGGCTTCGGTTTTGGCCGTCGTTTTTCTTGACCATTTATTTACATACGATTTCTGTGCGCTTCGCAGTCGCGAGTCGAGTCAAGGGCCGCAGCTCGCCTTATTGTCTGGCCACGATGCGAATGCGAATGCGAAGTCGAAGTCGATTGCGAAGTCCAAACGCGAATGTTGGCTGCTAATTTCACCTTTTCACAGATTTCGCATGGCATCCTTTGCATTTTCGCCCGCTCCAGCAATTTGTGCGCTGCGTGGGTTGCTGCTAAAAGAATTTCCCTTTAAAATGCGGCTTAATTAGCTGGCCAACAAGGCTTGCTCCAAACCAAAATGAATGCAAATCGGTAACGAACCGAACCGGTGCAAATCCGGAGAAACAATTGTTTTAACTCAAACCGAAACATTTTTTGTCAGGCACAAAAATGGTTAATTTATTAAAAATGAACAGCAAATATATATTTTTTTCATAAGTAATTTATAAAAATTTCTTTAATATAAAAATATAAAACAATCAGGTTCACAAACCGCACCCTTAATTTGGTTCGAGCGTAAACCGAACCTGGTCTCATTAAACTCATTTGAAAACTTTTATTTGAACTTGAAGCCATTTCTCAGGACAACTTTTATTGGCTTAACTTTTGTAGCGTATTAAGTATTCGCTTGAATTCGCTGCGGCTTGTTTTCTCTTTTTTATATTTCTTCTTTTTTCATTTTTTTTGGTTTTTTTTTTTTGTTGTTGTTGTTCACGGCTTGTCTGACTTGTGGGAGGCTCATGAAAAATTGAGCAAGTGCCGCACTTGCAATTTCAACAGCTCATCTGCCTTTGCGTTGCGTAAAACAATTTTCTTTCCTGGCAGCTGCCAGTTTGGACTTCCACAATCCTTGCGATTTTGTTTTTTTTTTTGTTTTTTGGTATTTTTAGTGCTCAAGTTTCAGTTTTTAGCACAGTGCTGGTCAAGAAATTAGTACGCACGACAGCAACAACGCGCTTTTCAAATTTACTAATTGTTATTTAACTTTCTTTTAAACACTAAATGATGGCTCTTTTTATACTCGTTCACGAAGTGAAACTAGTATATTGGGTTTGTGCAATGTCCGTCCTGCTGTCCGTCTGTCCGTCCGGATGAACGCAACTCTTTTCAGCGCTATTGAAGATAGTGACTTGAAACTTTGAATATATATTTGTAGTTCTCCTCTTCAGACAAAGTGTTTTTTGTGTATTTTTGTGCCACGCCCACTGGAAGGCTGGCAATACGATAACATATCGAACATACCTCAAATCGCAAATCGATAAAATATGAATATTTCCCACAGTTTTGAAGATAGAGCCACCAAATTTGGTATGTAGATAGCTGGTGACTGTCCCCAAAGATTGCACGCTCGATATGCCATCCACGCCCACTAGAACGCCCCCCAGCGCCCGCCCCAAAGAATTGGAAATGCCACCAAAAAATGTAATAAAATTTTATTTTCGAAAATGAATATATTTTGAATGTGGAGTTAATGCATAGGACAAATCATGATCAAAATGCCATCAAACGTAAAAATCGGTTCACTTTTGACAATGTTATGGGGGTTTGATATATGGGAGCTATGGAATCTGACAACTTTACATGTCAAAATTTTTGTGCCTTTTGGCATGATTTTTGACCAAAAATTTGACCCCCCCAAAATCACTTTCAATGTTGTTTTTTATGCTAATTGTGACAAATAAAATCGATTAAAACTATNAAAATCACTTTCAATGTTGTTTTTTATGCTAATTGTGACAAATAAAATCGATTAAAACTATAAATTCGCAATTCTAAATTTTGAAAAATTTTTTTTTCAAAATTCACAAGGGGGGAGTACATGCTTTTTCGACAAAAAATATCCTTAAAACTATATTTCCGAAATATAATATATTTTGAATGTGGAGTCAATATATTAGACAAATCATGATCAAAATGCCACCAAACGTGAAAATCGGTTCATTTTTGACAAAGTTATGGGGGATTTGATATATGGGAGCTATGGCATCTTTTATTTAAGAACGTGAACGAGTATAACGCAGTCGGTATCGCCTGACTGCAATGTTATTGTTTTATATAGACTCTAGAGAAAAATTCTTGCTTGTTTTTCATTTAAAAACTAGCTGATGGAAGTACGAAGGTTGCTGTACAAAAAATATAGCTGCAATTCTAAAATAGCTATATATATAGGATTAGGCCATCCGGTTGCATAGGCTGCTGTGTTATTCCTGGCTATCCAACTGTTATCGAATACTTTGCCGCTGCGATGGCATTTCATTCGGAATTTTCTGTCAAATGCAAATCCCTCAATTCGAGCAGACTTCAATCAATTGAGACTTTGGCACACAATGCCCCAATACATCAGGCAATACAATTACTAAGCCCAACTGGAGTTTACTCTCTCTTCCTCTCTCAGATTTTTTTTTTTACTCTCTATCTCTCCATTACCATGTCAATGACCAGGTGCTCCACCTGCTGCGGATGTTAAGCAAAAGAGAGAGAGAGAGCGCCAAGACTGTGGCATGAATATGCAGTTGATGTGCCCTTTTTTATGCGGGTGCAGGTTGATAGCCTATACTTTGGATCCTACTCCCCATCCACCTAACTCCATCCCACCCACAATTGACAGTCTTTTGCACTTGCCGAGGCTCTGCTGCCAGTTGTTGTTGTGTGGAAAAACATACAAAAGCGATTCATAGATTTCCGTTGTGCTGCGCAACAAAACAATGGCATTTTCATGTTGCACGTAAAATGCAACAACAGCAACAACAACAACAACTGGAATGGGTACAACAATTCCAAAAAGGAACTCGCACGATAGAACCTAAGTGCAATTTCATTTTTCTTCGATATTTCTGCCATTGGCGCCCTTTGCTTTTGCTTAAGTGTACAAAAACAATGCAAAAAGCGGAAACACGAATTACGAGCGAATCGTAGGAAAATCGAAAGAAAAAGAAAACCCGCTGATATGCACAGCAAGTGCCTCAGGATAGCAGCTATCAGAAAACTATTTGTGATCTAATAGCATTGGAATGTTCCTTCTTTTGGTTTTTCTTCTTTTTTTTGGGCTGATAAGCAATATCGAAGTGGTAACTTTGTTTTGGCCTGGGTATAAATAGTCGCCGGAGACACCAATTGAGACACAGTTCAACTGAGGTTCTCAAGATGGTAAGTTGAGGTGCCCGTCACTTTGGCAACAGTCCACTAATAGTTGTGTCCTTCTTCTTGCTGAAAAGAATACGCTGCGTTTGGTTGTTGTTTTGGCGCTGGTGCTGACCGCACAGGCGAGCATTATCCGAGGTCCTGGGGTGTCCCAGGATGCCTCGAGTGTGGGCAAACAGCCGAAGCAGGAGGAGGCTCAACTGTTGAACGAACAAGAATTGAAACCCGTGCAGCTCCAGGAAGCGATTGGTGCAGTCCAGCAGGAAAATACGAAACCCGTGCAATCCCAGGTGCCCAACGAAGGAGTTGCCGCAGTGCAGCAGGAACAGCCAAAACCCGTGCAATCCCAGGTATCGAATGAAGGAGTTGCTGCAGTGCAGCAGGAACAGCCAAAACCCGTGCAATCCCAGGTATCGAATGAAGGAGCTGCCGCAGTGCAGCAGGAACAGCCAAAACCCGTGCAATCCCAGGTATCCAACGAAGGAGTTGCCTCAGTGCAGCAGGAACAGCCAAAACCCGTGCAATTCGTGGTGCCCAAGGATGCAGTGCCCACATTGGCGGCCAACGAACAGCCCGAGGGAACTCCAATTGCTAACAAGGATGTGCCGGCAGCCGAGGAGCAGCAGTCGCAGGTCGCAGCCAAGCTGGAAGGCGCAAACAACCAGGTGGTGGATAAGGCCCAGCCCGAAGGACGCACCAAATATGTTGCTGATGGTGGTGTGAATTACCCGAATTACCCCGATGAGTTCTACATCATCGACAAGGAGCCTGTTCCGGCTAGCAGCAGCAGCAGCACCAGCACCAGTCCTGACGCTACCTCAACGCCAAGTCCCTCGAACACATCCAACAACACCCACACGCACACCCACTCCCACGATCATCATTATGTGTACGTGAAGCCGTCGCTGTTTCCACTGCCGCCGCCCATTTTCGGTGGTTTTCTGCCACAGGGTGCTTCAGGTTCAGGCTCGAAATACGGCAGTTCCGGTTCAATTTCAGGCTCCAAATACGGCAGTTCCGGCTCAAGTTCAGGATCCAAATATGGCAGTTCCGGTTCAAGTTCAGGCTCCAAATACGGCAGTTCCGGTTCAAGTTCAGGCTCCAAATACGGCAGTTCCGGTTCAAGTTCAGGCTCCATATATTTCAGTAAACCAAGCTACAGCTACAACTACAACCCCAGCGCAAGCAATGGCAACACGAACACCGTTTTCTATCCGGGCAAACCAGCCCTGTTTCCCCTGCCGCTGCTGCCGATACCCTTCTGGAAGCCGGAAGCCACGAGCGATACGAACAATGCGAACGTAACATATTACAATGACGATATCTACAACTACAAGCCCTTCTATTACAACGAAGCGCCGTCTTACGAGCCCGCCGAGTTTTATATCAACGAGCGTCGCGCAACCGAGAATCAGGCACAGCAACAGCAACAACTGCCAACGGGTAATCAGCCAGGTCTTCAGCTAATTGGTCACATTTACATTTACAAAACACCCGAAAACACCGCCGGCAACGCGAAGCCCGCTGTGCCCGCTGCCGCTGATGGCGTCAAGCAGCAGGATGCTGCTGAGGCAACGGAATCCGCTAGCAAAATCGATGAACAATTTGCCAACTCGCAGCTGCTGCTGCAACCCGTTGTCTATCCGCCGATCAACAAGCAGGAGCAGCCCGAGGTGCCCTTCAGCCCCAATCAGATCCACGAGATCTACCGCAGTCTGCACGTGGTGCATCCCTCGGTGCAGCAGCGTTCCAAGTCAGCCGTGGCCCCTGAAGACAGCGCCGTGCTCTTTGCCGTCGAGATACCCAAACCCATTTATCGCTTCTTTAAATCCGTCCTGGGCGTCTTCTCCAATTGAAAATTCCCATCGAAATTCGACAACAACAATGACAACTGTAACACACATTTTTTTTTTTATATATCTAAATAGATTTTAAGTTGCGCGCATCAGTAAAAAAAATTCTGCTCTCAAGACAAAATACGAGTACTTAATGGGTTATTGGGCTTGCTTGAATATGATAAGATCTGCCTTTCGATGGAGATCTTCAGATAATCAAGAGGTTTCAGATTTATATAATGCATATGATATACTGACAGAGAAAGATTAAAGTAGAGATATAAAAAGGAATTGGGGTATATTAAAAACAATAAAGAATTTTGCAGTCGGGTGATGAAATCAATTTGCCACGCCCCTAGTAGGAGTAGCCAAAAAATCTTGACACCTCAAGTGACTTGGTTAAACACGAGTATATATTCCAAGTTTCAAGACTCTAGCTTTAAGACCGGCCAAGATAATCGAGTTATAGTGAATAAACAAAAATGTTGGGAAGAAAATTATAGAGACAATGAGAGAGAAGGGGAACAAAGGAAAAGAAAACAAAAGAAAGATGTATGCAACTAAAGATGTATGCAACTAAATGTAAAATCTACGTAAAAAGAAGAAGAATTTCGGCATTTCCAGTTAATTAGTTTTCACTCATCTTAAAAGCTGAAAACTTAACACTGCCCTAAAACCACAGATTTCTGTACAAATTTGCGGTCGTTTATTTCTCTGCTCATTTAGTATTCCATTTTTGAGGAGTCTCAAAAATTGGCTTGGTAATATTTTGTTGCAAAAAAGAAGAAGATGTAAACTAGTCGGGATTATGCAAAATCATATGAAAATTGCATTTTCTCTTTACGTGTGTGTGTGTTTATTTTTTATGATATTTCAGAGGGTTGATGTTCTTGTTGGCATTTGCCATTTTAATGAATACATAATTAGTCTTTTTGCTAACCATTCATCCTTGCACACACACACACACACACACACACACACACACACACACACACACACACACATACACTCACACATGCAGCTGCTGCTGTTGTGCACCTGCTTAAAATTCATTTATATATGAATTTTTATGCAACATGCAACAGCACGTAGAGTCAAGTCGGTGTGTGTGTGTGTGTGTGTGTGTACTTTCAGTTATCTGTGTCCATTTGGGGGGGAACTGGTGCTCAACATTGCTTATTGGTTCATTTCATGCTCTGTTCATGCAATATTGAGATAATGTTTGCGCTTCGAGGCCAGGCTCCGGCTCATAATTGCAAGGATTACGTTTGCTCATAAAGTTCAGGCCGAATCCTGCACAATGCCTCTGTTTGCATTTCACTCGAACGGGAACAGGCACAGGAACAGGAACATGAACAGGAAATGTGAGCCACGGGGGGGTTGGGGGTGGGGGGTTGGACTGGTTGAGGGAGTGGTAGAAATTGCTATTTGCTGATAGCGTTTATTTAATATTTAATTGATTTTATGCCCAAGCGATTTTTCCATTAGCCTGGCACACAATCCCACTTTCAATTGACGTACCTGCCTACCTGAACAGACGGTTATCGCATTGTTGTGAGACCGAGCGAGAGAGAGCGAGCGAGAGCGAAAGGGATGGCTGTACGGCAGGCTTATCTGATTATTTTGTTGCTTGGCATAATTAATGAAGCAATTCTCGTACCGGAACGAGCATTAAGTATAGCTGTAGAGTGCAGGGCCTAACAGGAATATTATCGCAATTTTTCACTACAATACTCAACTTGTTTAAACAGTGATTTTTATTTTTAATATGAAATTAAAGTGCATTCCATATTAAAAATCTGGCATTCGCGCTTTTTGCGCAGGGTATTATTATTTTGTCGCGAAATATGATGCGTTTTTTTTCGATTTTAAATATCAAATAAGGGAAAATTAATTGCAAAATTGTATGATGGGAAAAACTAGTCCGAAAATAAGTCTTTGTATGAATACATTTTACGATCTTAAAGATCAGCAAAGAAAATAAATTATAAAAAATAAATTAAAATTATTAAATATAATAAAATAACAGTAATTGATTAATGTAATAAATTTAATATATAGGATATATTTGCTAGGGTATTTATGGTGCGTCCACCAGCAAATGCTGCTGGCTCGTTTTAATATTGCTGTTATTTCAGGACTGTTATTACGGCATCCCATTGTCCTTTGTCCTTTGTCCTTTCTCCGATGGCATTGCAATAAACGAGCACTAGAATGCAAGCATGCCACAGCGCACCGGTTTTTTTTTTTCTGCTCAAATGTGTGCTGCGTTCCACTGACCACATGCACCACTAAACATCATCATCATCATCGTCATCATCATCATTATCAGCAGCAGCCGCATCATAATTATCACAATTGTTAACCTCTTTTGTCATCATTTATAAGTACTGCACTGGCCAACATTACGTATACGCAATGTGGTTTTTGTTGTTTATTTCTTTTTGTTGTTGTTGTTGTTGTTGTTGTTGTTATTGTAATTTCTCAAGCGCAATCCTTTAAAGCGTGCACCCAAAAAGCGAAACGGCCAGCGACAGCGGGGTGGAAGGAGAAGGTGCTCCCGTAAGCCGCAGTCTTTCAGGAGTTTTTAAGCAAAAGTTTATTGCCCAAAGGAGCTGCGAACGAACGGGAAGCAGCCCATAAATATATCATGAAATCAAAAACTTTGCCGCAACTTTTGCCGGAGCTCTCTTTTGACAGAGCGTGTTCCCTTTGATTGGTGGTACGCCCCACACTCGCAATGAACTTGCCGCACACCCACTGCCAATCACTGGCTTGCGTGTAAACGTGCTGTGCAAAATGCTTGGCCACACACACACAACAACAAAGCTGAGTAATGCGCTTCCGTTTCCGTTTTGCCATTTGCCCGGCTCCACATGAGCACTCGAACGCTCCGGGCTGCCTGTTCTGTCTTTGGATACACTAAATTCAATAAAAGTTGTGTCCATTTAATTTAAAATTCTCTCTCGCTTTCGCTATTCTCCGTCTCGACCCTCGTTGCTCGGCCCTTCTTGGCTACCTTTGCAAATTAATGGCGTTAAAATTAGTGCCATAGACAAATTCCGCACTTGGCACCTGACCAGCGGCACCTGGCCAGCATCCTCTGCACAAAGTTTACCTTTTTTTGTGCGTTGGTTTTTTTTTTTTTTGCTGTGCCCAGTTTATTTGGTTGTCACTTTGTGGAAAATTATGCCCACCCACTGGGGAGTTTGTTGTTGTTGTTGGTTTTGCGACACGTGTAACTGTAACTCTAAGTGGCTGGCAACCTTTCAAAAACTTTTACATTGTGTGGCGCCAACTTAAAGTTGTGTGCATTTTTCGCATTTCAAGTCAACTTTGAACTGAACATTTTGTATTTTTTGTTTCTCATTTCTTTCAATCTTGCAGCTGCCGCCCACCCCACTGGCACGCCGGAGCGTCGCTTTTTTGGCATTTTACGTAAGGCTGGCAAGCGCAAGGACGGTAAGTAGACCTTCGTCCGGCATAGAAGACCGTAATGAAACCAATTAAGCAAACAGCCAGCCATACAAATTGTACCGCTGAGCACCGAAAATGAAATATCAAAGGGCTAGACAAAGGGTAAACAAGCTGCTCCACGATGCTCTGGCATCCAATTCAATTACAGAATTGAACATATAACGAGAAGAGACATTTCGAATTCAGCGAATTTTGCATGCTCTGCAGCGAAGTGTAAGCGAGAGCAATGCCAGTGTTGCGAAATGTCTGAAATATTGATGAAGAATTCATTGCAAAGTGAATTGAAAGTTATTCGAAATGTTACTATTTGGCAATTATAAGAATTTATACAAGTTTTAGATAAATGGGTCTATAATATGTATTCTCTCAAGGTCAGTGTTGTACAGCGTCTAAAAATATTTAAAAATAAAACTTTGAATTTCGTGAGTGGCCTTTCTAACGTGTTGAGTGTCTAGAGTCTTGTCCTTCTAATTTCCATTTTATGAATGTAAGTGTTGAGAACTGTACAAAATATTCTTAGAAATAATGAATTTTTATGACATCGATTTTTCAGAGTGATGTAAACCCTTATTTAAAATAGAAAAATATTCTATGCAGTTTTTACTATCCATTTATAATACGCATGCCAGTGTTGAACAGCGTCGGAACATAAATATTTATCAGGAGAAGGGGCCAAAGTCCTAATCTAATATATTCACAATATACAATTTTTCATCAAAAATATCCCTGTTAATAAGCTTTTTAATTTTTTAAAACTCTCTAATATTAAGTGTTGAAAAATGTCATGCAGTAAACTTATCCAAATTTCAACGTTTTCTATGGGATCGAAAATATGTTATGTTAAAATTTGACACATATACAAATTTTTACCAATTATATGAATGCAAGTGTTGAAAACTTGTCGAAAATTGCTTATTCGTTAGAGTTGCCCAATATACTCGGCAAAATTCAGCACCTGTCTAGGGTAAAACAATTTTGAGCAGTCAATTGAAATGTGCCAGTTTCGAGGTATATTTACCTGTCCGGACGTCGAGAGCTGAGGTGGGCGTGGCTGAAACACAAAAGCCATTTACCAAAATCAATAGATTTATTTTGGACCGCAGGCGATGGAAACTGAATGGGAGTCCCGGGCACAGTTCGAGGCCGCAAAACTGGACACAAATTGGGGCTTAGCAGCTTAAAAGATATTTGTGTACAAAAGGAACTGAATTTCCGCTCTCCGCGAGCTATTCATGCTCTAATCTGGCCATTTGATTTGGCCAAATTGTTGTTGTGCGCTTTGTGGCCAACAGACAGTATGCAAATATATGTGCGCAAAGGCTTAACAGTTTTAATAACTTGGCCAAAGCGAAGTGCTTAAGTCATCAGAGAGGGGACGTTCGTTGCCTTTCCACGTGCCACTGGTGCGGGATTATCGCGTTCTCGGTTCTCTCTCCCTCTCTCTCTCTCTCTCTCTGTCTCTCTCTATCTTAAACATCATTATCGGCTAAATGCCTTTAAATGGCCACATTCATATCAATTGAGCAACTGGCGCCAAAACGTTGCGCCTTTTAGGCCACCCGCGGGGCGCAGCCAGTTTTGCCAGTGGCCAGCGGCAGACGCATTCATCATGCCCCTCCCTCTCCCCTGGCACCCTGTCGCCTTCAATTAAACGCAAATTACTCTGAGCTCAGCGAGCGGCACCTGTCCGGAACCGGGAGCGGGACCGAGAGCGGCAGTTGGGTCTTGGGACTCGCCAGTGATCAATCCAACTTATGTCAGACATAGCTGCTGCTCCACTTCAAATGAAGTCCCGGACCAGTCGCCTGCTGACATTTTAAATTGATTATGGGTCATGTCCGGCGGGCAATGGACAGATTATAATACAGCAGCAGCTCGGCACAGTAGCAGCCAACCCGTCAAGGTTGCAAGTCAATTGATGTTGAATAATCAAAGGATTAACCTGCAGACTCCAAACGTGCTTTTCCAATTTAATTCATTAAGGCTATTTGCCATATTAGTTTGCTTCGCTACTGATAGCTAAAAAGGAGCACTGCGTTTGATGAAGTCTAATTTTACATTTTCCATTTAATTTTATCGCATTTCCAATCGCATTTACTCAATCAACTGGTATTTAAAAAGTTGCGAAATGAAGAGCAAATTGAATCCGCAGCTCTTCAATAGAGAGAACCTTTCAGGTAATACAGGATGGATACGCCTAAGAGCAAATAAAGGTCAAATACTTGACAAAATATCCACAAGAGTATCTGAAGTAGATTAGAAATAAAGGCCCTGTCTGGGGATATGGGTTCCAAGTCTATGGAATAGCAACGAAGACACATCTAAATAAAATTCGGATCGGAGTCGATCGACCAAAGCAACACCGAATATTCAACATAAACTAATTATCGTTTCACAATTATTATCAAGCTCGAACCTATCACTCTGATAAAAGTTGCTATCTTACAGTAACAAGATGTCAGATTCTTGAACTTAATTTGCAGAACATATTACTAAGTTTACAACATGTCATGTACCGAATTGTATTTCGAAAATGCACTCCGAAAAACCTATTCAAACTTCACTTCGATTTATGTTATTTAACGTAATTCGGTATATTTACCGAAATCTGGTTTCCAAGCTGAGAAACTTTTGGAATCGTATTTTAAAACGAATTTTAAACTTTATATCAAATTATCTTACCAAAAGTATTTATTGATCGTTTTCCTAATAATTATATTTCTTAAGGTATTTCTAGTAATACATTGAATTATATTCCAAATGAATTATATACAAATAAGAATCGTTTGCCTCACATTATCTTGATTTCATAGTATTCAATAAAATTCTAAACGATTTTCTAAATATATTTATATGCAAATCGAGTTCTAATTTAATTCCTAAACGAATTCCGAATTTCATTCGGCTTCTTTCATTTTATGAATTAGCCTTGGTTTTCGTGTTGTTTTTTTTTTTTAGCACTTTCTCTATATAATCATATTTTTAATCATATTCGCCGACTATATTCATATTTAGATATTCGAGTTGTAAACGAGTTTATTTCTTTATTTTGAATTATTTACCTATTTTCTTCTTCTTGCTCCAATTCATATGCCCTAGCTTATTGCTAATAGTGCGATTTTCTCGTATGGTACTTCTTATCGTATTCCCCATTGTATTCATATCCATTCATTGCCCTTTGTTACTTTTAATTGTCCACTAAAATACGTTTTGGTCTCGGCTCCAGTCGAGAACTATGCAAATGTTTTGAGTTGAGGTTCAAGTGCGCGACTGGCCGCAGTCATGAGTGCCTGCCCCCCCCAAATCCTCTCCTCCAATTACAGCAAGCAAAGAAAAAAAAAAAAAAAAAAAAACACACACACACAAACAAACTCCGAATGGGATTCGGATTTCGATTTCGACTGCGACTACGAGACAACTTCATAGCTGGCAAGGTTTTCTTTTTTGTTTTTTGCCTGGCATTTTTACCATTGCCAGACAACGGGGAGCTGGCGGTGGACATGGTCGAGGGTTGTCGACATGGCATCAACAATTTTGTAATTACTTTGAGCCGCATGCAAATGCAGCAGCGACTTCTCCGCTGGCAGTTGAATAATGTCTTAAAGGGGATTTCGGAGTGGGCGGGGGGGAGGAGGCGGTTTTTGGGAGCAGGCTGGAATTTTATAATTAATCGGCAACGTTTTCACACGACTTTATTCACAACCAGGCATCCCTGACATCAATGAACTCGTCCCGCTCCTCCGCATAGTCGGTGGCCTCCGCCTCGTCCTGGTCGTGGCGCGCATAATGATTGAATATCATGTCCCGATGCGCTGGCATTATCTTGCCGCTCTCGCATCCGTGCCGGTCCTCGTACGTGATCTCGCCATGGCCCATCCCGTAGCTGTGACTCTGACTGTGACTGTGACTGTGACCCTGGCCGTGACTGTGACCGCCTTGTCCCTTGTCGCCACCCTCGCCGGAGAAACCGACCAGCTTGTAGACGGTCTGCTTGATGCCACCACCACCACCGCCGCCACCACCACCACCACCAGAGCCGTGCAGCACCTTGTAGACGGTGTGCGTGTGGTGGTGCGTCTTCACCTTGACGGGCACGTGGATGACGAGCCGGCGGCTGGCGATGCGACGCGCTTGCAGCATCGTTGCCGTCAGCAACATCAGCAACAGCAGCAAAGCGAGCGGGTGGCTCACTTTCAAAGCTTGGCTAATTGGCTGCAGCAAAAAAGAAAGCGAAGGCAGAGATTAATACAAGTTGCAACGCGGAGCGATTATCAATAGGATAACATAAATATTTTGATAATTGCAGTAGAATATAAATTCTTTGGCAACATTCCAAGCAAAAAAGTTAAAAAAAAAAAAACAGTTAACGTTTACAAATAATATTTATTTGTTATCAAAAATATTGTTTTCTTGGCTTTTTTAGTTCTTCACATTCCGTTTTTCGGCACTTTAAAAAATTAAATTTATTTCTGTAAATAATCTAAAAAATATCTAAAGCATAAATCAGACATTTGATCTGATTTATATGTGTATATCCACTGATGAATGAATGGTTTTAAATATAGTTAAATTACATATTGAAATTGTTTTCGGTTTCAGAGAAATCATTCACATTTGAAATAGGCTTTCCGTGTTTAAATTTTTAGTCAATGAAATTGCCAAATTCTTTTATTGTTTCAGCAGCAGTTTATTACACATATAATTCATTTAATATATTATTATGGCCATCATGAAATGATCAAATAAAATGCTTGTCGTAAATTTCTTCCATAATCTCTTTCAAAATGTTTCGGCAACATTTTCTTGAGTTTTATTGCATTTTTTGTGTCAGCTATTAACTCAGTTCTTATTCACTGCACTCACTTAGTATTCACGCTACACACTCACTTGTGTCATTATTTGTTTGTTTGTTGGTTTTTGCTGATTGTTGTTGTAATCCTGGTTTGAATGTGGCCGCCGGCCGCTGGTCTGTTGCCACCGTTTGTGGCACGTTCGCTGTTCGCACTGTCTGGGCGGGCTGGCAACTGGCGTGCTTTTATATTGTGGCTGTGGCGCTGGGCCAGGTTCAGTGCACCGCTGTGGTGCCGCATGTGGTGCACAGTAGAGTTTTTTTGTTTTTTTTTTTTTTTTGTTATTATTAGCGAGTGCCGATTGCATTTGATGTGGCCGCTGCAGCAGCAGCAGCCTCCATTTGCATATGCCGCACACTTGAGTCGCGCATTACGTGTATTTAATTATGATTAACAAGCTGTTGCTGTTGCAGTTGCTGTTGCCGTTTTGCTGGCAGTGGGCGTGGCTGTTTGCTGCTCACTCGTGCGCTCCACAAGTGGCAACAATTGAACAATTTTCGCCACAGCTTCTCGCCCGATCTGCGGCATGCAAAAACGGAAGCAATCTCCACCAGGCGCAATCCCCACAGGGCCCACTACCAAATGCCAATCATTCAACCAAATATAACTCATTCCATGGCCATTCCAAGTGATAATAAACACAATTGCAACATGTTGCACATTGTTGCCGAAACGCGGAAATGCGACACAGTTTTCAATTTTTCTTACCACCCAATCATCATCATTATGTCTGATCAAACACTCTTATGACAGACGCAATATTTATGCAAAACGGTTTCGATTTGATTAAAACAGATGTGTTTAATTAAGTTGACTCAGTTTTCCATTGGATTCGATTAGCCAGACAAAAGATACTTTTATTTGCTAGTAAATAAATTTAAAGGGTATAATTGGTGCATACATATACATTTTATTTGATCAGCATCAATAACCGAGTTGATATATAAAAATCTTTCTATCGGCCGGAACGAACGTCTATATCATATAGATATAATTTTGATTTGCAATCAAATCAGGCTAACGGATAAGGACACTCAATTAAAAAATAAAATGTATGCAATTTTTTTTTTATGGAATCAAACCAATCTTTAAGCGTGGTTATTAAAAATTGATCAAAAATTGAACTAAATAATAATCATAATCTTCATTCTATATAAAGACTAGCTACAAAATAAAATTGTAGTGTGGAAACTTAAGGTACATATATATCGGACTTCTTCTTTATGTATACAATATAATATTAACAAAAAAAACTTCGTCTTCATATGAAATAGTTGTAATTTCTAATCTAATAAAACATTTCTAAACCCTTTCTGATTACTAATTTCTTTAGTGAACAGGCAACTAATTAAATTTTATGTCTCAACAACCAACCGAAGCATTCATCAATTTTGAATAGCCCAATCAGAAGAATCAAAAGATAAGGTACACAAAAAAAAAGTTAAATAAAATATCTGTAGAAAAGGAAACTCATCTATTAGGCTAATTAAAGTAGCTGCTCTATCAAAACTGTGATATGTGCAACCCCCCCAATAAAAAGAAAAACCTGTTATTTATTCAGCTGAAACTTGAATTGCGCTGTTTTTATGTGCATTTAATAAGCCGGCTCAAGATGTGCAGCCATAAAAGTGAATATCCTTCGACATATCCTTATTCACATGGCTGCCTCACTCTGTCTCTTTGGCTCTCTGCGAAAAATCCCGGCTAATGAAACGTGGCTCGTTTGGCAAGTTTCGGCCAGGATAAACTGCTGCACTTGGCAATAAGTAAACTCGAAATGCGCTCTGCAGAAACGTGCCCCATGAATTCTATAACTTTATGGCAATGAGCCATTCTAATTGTCCAAAAACATGCGGACCAGAGACCGCGCCGAAGGGTTCGTGTGCGGCGGGCGTCGGGTGTGGGTTAGAGTACGGCAACCTGCCTCAATGCCGAAATGTTTGTCCGGACGTAGTTATAATTTTGATCAACTTTTATAAGCGGCAGAGTGGCGCGGGCGGAATATGCTGCATGTGGCATCTAACAGCTGCACGAGTTGTAAGTTTGTTGTTGATGTTGTTGTTGTTATTGTTGTTGTTGCTTGAGCCTAGTCATAAACTGCATGCGAAATTGCCAAAAAGCAGACGCTAACCAGAACCTTGCAATCGAGTGTAACCGACTGCGCAATACTCGCTGCCAGTCGATAAAGGTACTGTTTATTATTGTTGTTTTTGTGGATAAATGTTGATCGATATTTTACTATCAAAAAACAGTTTGTAAAATTAAGCTATTGTAGCTTTAGAATTTTTGGCAATGTGAATTTTATTATATATTTCATATTAGTGTATACAACAACTATTTTTATGCTATCTTTAAGGTCCGCATTAGTAATTTGTCTACAAACCTTTTTTGTATCTAGCTTTAAACTGAGAAATATATATTTATATTTAGCAAACAAATCTTTGCACATTATTTGATGCGGGTAAACACGATTATATATTCAAAATTTCAAGTGTGCCGCTTCGATTATGTTTAGGTTTCAATTAAAAACCCAATATACTCTTTTGTTTTCTTGAATGAGTGTAAAACACACACACACACACACAACAAAGTGGAGGTGTACAGCGGAGGCAAAAAGTTGCTCATTTAATGCAAAGACGTGTGTGTGTGTTGTTGTTGTTGTTGTGTGTGTGTGTGTGTGTGTGTGTGTGTGTGTGTGTGGGTAGCAGCCCAATAAAACGAGGCGCTGACAAGCCACAGCACGAGTAGCCTAAAGTACAAACCCCTCCCCCCTGTCCCCCTTTCGCCAACACACAGATACATCCCCCCACCTATACTCACTCCCTCTTAACGATATCAAGTAAAGCTGGCTAAAAGCCTAAAACCCCTAACCAGGTCGTAAATCCGGAAGCTGTGCAGCTTTTACTAGCCAAAAACGCGCGTTATTCCAACTATTCCCCCCCTGCGCTGCGCTGCCTCCGTCTCCAAAGTAAACTCGTAAATTTTGGGAAATTACAACATGAGAGTCCTTGCTAGGACTAGGCGACTCGGCTCTAAATTAAATAAAAATGGGAGCGGGGGGGGGGGGCAGGGCGGAAGGGGAGAGGCTGAGACAAGCTCTATTTGGGTTTGGCTTTGGGNAGGCGACTCGGCGCTAAATTAAATAAAAATGGGAGCGGGGGGGGGGGGCAGGGCGGAAGGGGAGAGGCTGAGACAAGCTCTATTTGGGTTTGGCTTTGCGCTTGCCCTGGTCAAAAGTTTGTACACCTGTTGGCCAACATTTGTGGGGTGGCAATCGCAAGTTGGCGTTAATTAAAGCCATAACACAAGCAGCCACAGGAGCGCTCCCAGGACCAAGTGCCTTTACCTGGCCACACTGGAGCTACCGATTGGGAGATTGGGAGACGCGCGCAGATTTGTGGTAGGCAAAAGTTTTTTGGCCATGCGCTTCAGATTCAGATTTATGCCAAACTAAAGCACTTGATGGCCAAGTAGTTGGCATTTAATGGCTCTATTATTGGAGTTTCAGAAAGTGCCGTAACAAATGGGATACGCTCTCTGCGCACGATAAGTTGAGCTCCGGGCCACAGTCGCAAACAAGTGCACATTGTAATGGGAATAAATTGGGGGCTAACTCAGCTGTAAGCAGCAAAGAGTTGGAACAATTGATTTATTATGCATCTTTTTTGTGTCTGTGCTAACTCTTTTGGAAAAACAGCTAGTTAAGAGCAAATAGGTGAAGAGGGTATTCAAAAGTTGATCAGAAATGTGTATAAGGCAAAAGAAGGTATTGGCATAGGTTATATAAATACGTAGAGAGAGCGAGAGTGAGAGAGAGAGAGTGAGAGAGAGAGCGAGAGAGAGAGAAAGAAAGAAGAGAGCGAGTAAAAGAGGGAGAGTGAGAAAAACAATAATAGAGAGAGAGAGAGAGAGAGAGAGAAAGTGAGTAAAAGAGTAGAGCGTAAGAGAGAGAGAGAGAGATATGGAGCGTAAGAGAGAGAGAGAGAGAGAGAGATGTGGTGCGTAAGAGAGAGAGAGAGATAGAGAGAGAGAGAGAGAGAGGGAGTAAAAGAGAGAGAGTAGGGAGAGAGAGAGAAAGAATTATAGAGAAAGAGAGAAAAAGAGAGAGGGGGAAATAATTATAGCGAGAGAGAGAGAGAGAGAGAGAGAGAGAGAGATAGATATTAAGTAAAAGAGAGAGAGCAAGAGAGAGTAACAGTAACAGAGTAAAGACAGAGAGCGAGAGAGGGTAAAAGAGAGAGAGAGGGTAAAAAAGAGAGAGAGTGAGTAACAGAGAATAACATAGAGAGAGAGAGAGAGAGTGAGTAACAGAGAATAACAGAGAGAGAGAAAGAGAGCGGAAAACAGAGATAAATAAAGTTAAGGACAAGAGATAGAGAGAGAGTTATTAAAAACGAGAGAGAGCGATTGAGCGAGAGTCACTTACCTTTAAAACACAAAATTCGAACGTTTGAAACATAACTTTTAAATAACACACACAAAAAATATTACTGATAACATCAAAACTCCGCAGGCATTACTTGAATTCTTGAGAATCGCATAGAGCGGTCTTAATTGCTTTGTAGTTTGTTAATGAGAATTTCAATAAAATACATCAAAAAAGCCTTTCCTGTCGGGTTTCGATAATGATTAAAATACATTAATATCTTTGTTTATGTAGAGAAACGTCTTAAACATAAAAATATGTTTGTCAGATTTAAATTTTACCTAGTTTAACTTAGCTACTTCATATAATACATTCTGCTAAAAGCCTTAATCTGTTTACGCATTCAACCCAGAAGCTACATTAGACTTATCTCAAAAGCCGCATCTCGAGCAGGGCGAAGAGCGAAAGGGAGCCAGAGCCAGAGAATTCTCAGTTTCGTTGCCTGCAGTCAAAAAGAACAAAATTAGAGGAAAACAAAAAAAAAAACAGAAATGTTGCGCACATCAGCTGCCCATCAAAGCCACCTGCGTATAGCTTGGCCCACTTGTTGGCCACCCAGCCACCCAGGAGTTGCTGTCGGTCTTAATCTGTATTATATAGAATCTGCTTAAAAGCGTGCCGTGCCATGGTTACGAGTTGTTTTGTCTTTTTTTTTTTTTTTTGTTTCTTCGTTCGCCTGAAGGTGCGCGGGCAATAAATTTCGATTACATAATTTGTAAATTGTTATAACCCGGTGAAATTACCATGAAATCTTTCACAAAAGCATTACAAAATCTGCCACTTGACGCATCGCGCAGACCAGTTCCAGTTTCGGTTTCAGGCCCGGCCAAGTCGAGCCGGCCCAGACCAGTTGCCGCCTTCAAGCTCCTCTGGGGCCTGTGGTTCATAAAGTTTTATGGTGTTTGTTGACTGTGGCTCTAGCAACAACGATGCGCATTGGTTTCGCCATGTTAGCCATGAAAGGACGCGCTCTCCCACCAAAACACAAAAAAAAAATAACAAATCTGCACTTCCTGCTTGGGTGGGCTTTTCGCCTTTGATGGGCGTGGCTCAGGTTACGCATCGTTGCATAGATGATTTTCAGTAATGCGCCGATTAGTTTTTATAACCCAGAGCATTTGAATTTTCCATTCGAGTTTGCAAATTCAAAATTCCATCTCTTCTTCTTCTCCTTCTTCTCCTACTTCTAATTATCAATGCCACGCCCCGACCACCGCCCAGCGCCAAACTGGCAAATTGAAAGCCACGGAGTGGCTGCTGCTTATCTAGCCATTCTTATCAGAGCCTCCGCCCCGTCTCTCGGCCGTAAATCAACAGCCAATTACAATAAAAATTTATCATGCACAATAAAAAATGCGTTCAAGACGCAGAAATAATTTACATGGCGCATTTTTCACATTTCTCAAAGCGAAGCAATTGGAATTTATAACAATGTCCCCAAAGGGACGTTTTTTCCCTGCGTTTTTTTTTTTTTGTTTTTTTTTTGCGAACCACTAACAATGAAATTTTAATAAAGCACGCGGCGTATCCGAGCTGTGACCAGCTCGGCCAGGAGCGATGCGAACCGGAGCGGGGAACAAAAACTGCACTTGTGTGTAGGATAGGGATGGGTGGAACCCAAAATAAAACCGAATCGAAGCAATTTAAGCTATTATTTTGAAGATGTTGAGATACAAAATGAATGAACAAAAAAAAATTGCAATTTTGATATGGTTCGCTAATTTTGACGAGATTTCCTTTTATATCAATTTCAGTTTATTTATTTACAAAGAAGACAAGTCAATTTACGATTAATAGTGTCAATTTGTGTAATAAATATTTAATTATCTTTTCGATTATAATATATATTCAATTTTATTTAAAACTTTTGAAATATTCTAACCCAATGAGATTCGTCTTAACTTTTGCTTTATTTTGCTGTGTCGTGTTTTCTCGAGATAAATCGTTTGCGATCGTGAGTAGTCGTGCTTGATTAGTTTAATTTACTAAAATAAAATCATTTGTTCGTGTTGATAAA
>SCDT01002074.1:5934-27872 GCA_004143765.1 Drosophila melanica | reverse complement strand
TAGCCACATCGTCTGGGGAGGCGGTGTCCAGGGGTGTGAAGCGATCAACCAGGTGATCCGCAAATGTGGACGCTTGTTCTTTCAAGGACCTGCACCAAGAATAAATAATAATACATTTAGTTTATGTAATATTCTTAACTATTTAATATTTCTTTGAAATTTGTTTAATGATATTGGATTTGCATATCGCCGTGAAAGAACACTATCATCAATATACAAAGTAAAATACACCCATTTATCTTGCAAAACATTTGCACCAAACCAGTATACCCCGTTTGGCCACATTCAATGGTTGCAGGGTATAAAACTAAACCCTAACCAGAAGCTGGCAACGCCCCAGAGACCAGTAGAGACTTGGCCAGTTAAGACGTTAAACAGACGCCACACGAATGCGAAGCACGTTCCAAGCGAAAACAAAAAAAAAACAAACAAAATATAAATAAACAAACAAGAAAAAAAGAAAGTAATACAGAATTAATTAAAAACAAAAATTGCACAGCTAAATTGTATTTATCTATGTGTGCGATTATGAAGGCAGCCAAGCTCCGTTGGGGAATCGAAGATGTCAGCTGCAAATGTAGCCCGGCCACTCAATGGAAGGCAGCCGCAACCGCAAAACAATAACAGAGCAGAGCAGAAACAACAACTGAAAGTTCAAACTGCAACTGCAACAGTTTCCCACTGTGTGTGTGTGTGTTTTTTGCGGGTTTTTGCATAAAGTTTTGTTTGTAAACATTTTACATGGCAGCAACCGGCACTTGAATGAAACAAGCAAAAGTTAAAACCAAAAGTTTTGCCTACAGTTCCCAGCTCGTTTGGCAGCAGCAACAATGTAGCCGGGCCGCAACAAGCCACACACATATGAGCCAAAAGCCATGCCAAAAGTTTGCCACACTTGCAACAATGTTGCCAAAAAGGGGGTGGGTTCGGGGCGCCCAATTGAATGACCAATATGGGCAAAAGTTGGGTAACAAGTTCAGCGTTATAAGCGAAGTTACCGTGACTTTATAGAGGCTTATCTCTTCGATTAATATATATAATCGCCATACAATAGAAATGACTTGACTGAATATATAAGACGAAGAAACTGGTATATAAATTATTAAATACATTTTGATTGGAATAAAACAAAGAATACGGTTTATTTTAGTAGGAACTAAAAGCAACAGCAAATAATATTCAAGCAAACAATAGGAACAGCAAAACATATAACCTTTACCAAAGATTTGTTCTTTTGCCAATTGATAGTATTAAAACAAGTTTGGTGTCTTCGCCAGCTTATTAAATAGCGTAATAAATTCAATTCGAAATTTATTCGAGCAAAAGTTTCTCGAAATATGCTTAAAGGGTTATATAAAGTGAGTTCCAAAACCACAAATTGGATTAGCGTAGAAACAGTTAAGGGCACAAAAACGCTAAAAGGTTTGAAAGCCCGTCCGCCAATAATCAGATGGAATCTTTAACTTAAAATGTCGCACGATAAATCAGCAGCTGGTTCAACAATCAAAGTGCAAACGGGGTTTATATGCATTAGCGCTAAGTGTTTCAGTTTTTAAGCCTATTAAACCGCAGCAGCCAAAGGATTGCGTAACCAAGAAGTACAAACATAATGACTAGCGAAAAAAACCAAAAAAAAAAAAAGAGGAAATGAGAAAAGAAGTTGCAGTTTTAATTACGAGCAAGCAACTCGCAATTGGATACAAAACCCATTAAAAATTGAAAAAAGCCATGCGCCCCACCAGAAACAACTCAAGTGGCAAGCTGTCAGGCAGCAGCAGGACAATGCGCCGACATTGGGGAGCAAAAAAAGATAAAGATACAACAAACACACACATACACACAGAGAGAAATCTGAGAGACTGTCAGTCCGAATTGAGGCGCAACTAATGAGTGACCGTGTTGAGGAGAAACGTGGAACTTAAGTCCATTGCCACGGCCGAGCACCTTCCTCGAATGGAATGTCTCAAGTCAACCGGGTCCAGCGGCAACACTTATTTTAATGAGAAATTCTAATTTCACCAATAACACAAAAGACCCTCGACAGCGGCAGAAGAAAAAAAAAAAGAAATGCGCACAAAAATCTGCCAGATATTTTGTGTGGGGTAGCTGCAACTGTTCTGTGATTGCTTTTTGCCACTCGTCCGTGACGAAAACAAAGAGCCAGGTTCCCTTGTAGCCAAAAAGCAAAAAGGAAAAACAACTGCAAATACGACAACAAAAATTGCCTGCCTGAAAGATTCTTGAGTATTTGCTAGCCTGCAATTAAATGAGTTCCGTTGGACCTGAAGCTGCTTAGAGACAACCCAGAGCCGAGCCGTATTGGGGTAATAAACATAACAGTTAGTTGGCCGAGTGCCAATATTTGGGAAGTAGACGGGCAGACCCGAGCAGCACATGTTCATATGGTTTTTGATTTTGATTTTTGATAATCTATAAATTTATGCAAAACTCAATCAATATTACAGGAAATTAATATGCAAAAGTCATGTATGCAAGGCATAAAATACTCGTATTTACCATGTTCAGCCGTTTAATTAAACTAAATTCCCTAGAGCATAGAGACAGGACATCAATGCTGCTGCTGCAGCTGCTGCTGCTACACATAATATAGGCTCTGACAAGTTGTCAATGCGTCTCAACAGCAAAAGGACAAACGTACGGCAACAACCACACACACACACACACACACATAAGCAAGGCACAAAATGTTGCGAAAAATCTTCAAGAAAATCAACTTGAGGTAATTTTTGGCGACACAAAATATGAAATAAATAAATGAAAGCAAATAAATGGTAGACGGATTTTCGCAAACACATAAAATTACTTAAATTGTAATAGTTTTGCTGTTTCCTTACAATTGGCTGTCAAAAATCAAAGACATCTCAGCAAAATACCAAAATGCAATGCAAAAATTGTAAGATGCCTGCTGCGGTTTTTAAAGAACTGGGGCGAAACTGTGCGATAAAGTTGTCATATGAGTGCTCTTCTTCTTCTTCTTTACGAATCGAGTCCGCCCACTCCACACGACACGACTGTTTGGCCAGACAATGCTCGGAATTTCTTGTATTAAAATCGAAATTGCTAGAGCAACCCTCAAACACACACACACACGCACACATTGATACATATATTTGCTCCTAGACACAGCCCCATTGTTGCTGTTGTTGAAGTATTTGGATATGCTGCCCTTACAGCTGTCAACATGTTTAATTGAAACTGACACTCAGTGTCATTTTATGGCCATTGCCATGCGTTACCTTAACTGTAACTGTAACTGTAACTGTAATTCGACTTGGTCCGACTCTAGGCTTGATTATTGCGGCACATTCCTATCGACTTAGCAGGCGGTTGGGCCCGACTATCCCTTGTATATTAGTTAAATTTATGGCTGACAATTTTGTGTATTGGCATGTTTTGGCGTTCTGCGACATTTTCTTATTTGATTTTCTTGTCACGGCATACTTTGCTGCATGTTTTTTGGTACCCTGTACACCAAATATTTGCAAGTATTTTAAGTTCATTAGCTAGGGTATCTACTATTCTACTACTATTATAACCTATTGCACTACTTATTCATTCTGCTTGGTAACATTTTTGCACGTTAAATAAAATGCAGAATATTTATTTCATAGCGCTTTACAGCACTACTTTTAGCAAGCACGTTTTGCAGCACTGTTCGAATTCAGATTTTGATTCAATTTATAAAGGCGAAGTAAATGCCCTTTATTTATTTTTCCCACTTGGTCGCGCTCAAGTACGCAGTGCACCATCTCTCCGGCGAGTAATCTAAATTTTTTATTATAATTTTGAGGGTGGCTGTCGGCCACTTGATGTCATTTTAACGCCAATGATTTGGTATTATTTGCCCAAAATATCAGCGTAATTCCTTTGACAAATCAATTGGCAAACGGCACTCGATGGGGCCACAGAAGGCTGAGGGCTTTCAGTGACCCATTGACGGTGACACCTCGCCACTACTGAGTGTTTGCCGAAATCCTTGAGACTCAATAGGTTCTGCCGGAGTGTTAAACTTGACACTTGTTGGCGCAACAGATCAAACGCGAAGAAGCTGTGCGCGGAGTGCCCGAAACTGTAGAAAGCAATTATGCACCTATGCAAATGCACATTACGCACATATTATTTCACATTGGTTTAACTGAAAAATCAATCATTTTTAAATAAACATATTACGAATTCCATTTTATGCTAAATAGACACAATTCCAATCCACAGGGGACAACATACGACAGAGCATATTTGCGGTTAACCGCAACACTCCCTTTGCTCAAATCAATTTCGATCGAAAACAAATAAATTGTAGCTTCAAAAAAAAAACAAAATACAAACAGTCTGGTTGCTTGGCTGCTAAAGGCACCTGGCAACACATGGTCCTGTCAAAAAGACCAAACCTCAAACCACTCGGAGAAATTTATTTATGGAGAAACATATTTTCGAAAACCAAAAAATTATATTTTGCATTATTTCTTCAACTGTCGGCTGATTTGAAATTTAATTCTTATACTGACTTTATAGTTTTGAAATGTATTTGGTCTTAAAAATACCAAAAATAAAGTTAAAATACTATAATTTCTGGCAATTGAGATTTGTTATACTACCCTGTACTCGTACTCGTACTCGTTAGAATCAAAAAAAAAAAAACTAAAATTAACGCAGTTGGCTCAGCATATATATATAAAGATATTGACTGACTTTGCTGTCTAAACAGATACAAATATAAAATACATTGAAACAGGGTACAAATATGGATTCAGATGAACGCATGCAGGAGAATATTGGCGGCTCGGTGCAGGCCTGCAAGGAGCTGCTCCTCTGGCACAACTGGCGCAAGACGGCGCTGATCTTTAGCCTCTTATTGACGCTGCTGGTGGACATGGCGGCCAATCCGGTGATCAGTGTGGTGAGCGTGGCTGGGGCGATATTACTTTCGATATGCATTTGGTATACTTGCTATGTGTGGGGCATGCGGAAGCTGGGCAAGAGCAAGGCAGTGGACCATCCATTGCAACGTTTTCTGAACATGGACGTGACCATCTCGAAGGAAGCTGCCGAGCAACTGGCTCACTTTGTTGTGCTCCAATTGAATCCAATACTGTTGCGTTTGCGCTCACTATTCCTGGTCGAGGATCTACTCGATTCACTGAAGCTCCTCATGCTGCTTTGCGCCCTCAACATTGTGGGCGACTACGTTAATGGAATGACCATCCTGGTACTGGGTAAGTGAATGTACCATATGATAAATGGGATCACCAATTCGATTGCACTATTTTAGCTTTCGTACTGCTCTTCACTCTGCCCAAATTGTACGAGTGGAAGCGATCGGTTATCAATCAGCGACTGCAGCAATTGCAATCGCTGAAGAACCAGATTCTCGCCCCGAAAAGCAAGGGGCACGTTGTACCCACTGTCGCTGTGGGTCCACAATTTCTGGCAACAGACCTACAACAGGCGGCCAATTATATGGACAATGAACTCGATAATACCAGCAAACAGTTTGTTTCTTATGAGTCAACCAGTGGCCAAGAGTCCACATCCGATTACAACTGGCAGGAGAATGACATGCCCAGCGAAGATTATCAGCACAACAAGCAGCACTAATTAGTCAAATAATCCCAAAACATTTGTTTAACAAAAGACCCAAAACGTGGGCTTTCAAAACTAATTCAAATTTTGCGTACGATGCATTTCGTGACCACACCCGAATGGAACACAAATTTGGCCAGATAATGTTGAGATGCATTGTACGAAATATCAAATAAATAATCATTCAACAAAAAAATGTGCAGATATATATATCTATAAAGAAATAAAAATATTCTTGGAATAACAAGTACAAATATTTTCAATGGGAGATCAGAAATGGGACAAGTGGATAATAAAAACAAATAATAAATTCTGCACAAGTGTCAAAAACCTTTTCACACATTTTGAATTATCATCTAACACAACGTGTCTGTGCACTATGAATAACATTTATATATATATTTGTTACACATATTCCCCCTCCCCGCCCCGAAAACTTCCAAGACACTTTTATAGTGGCGACGATGCGTTTTTATGCGCCAAATTTGCCGGCTGGTCTGTTGTCGAGTCTCGTAAATGGCGTTAAAAGGGTCGTCGCTTTATCGATGCAGTGCAGCAGGGTGCACAAAATTTAAATCGTATGCAAAGCGCCATTAAAAATATGTTTATGTACATCATGCACATGCATATCGAGCCAAGTGCCAAACCGCAGCCTTCTCTATAAAGCGGACGCCGTAAAACCCTGACGAGCACTGTCCCGCTGGTCCAGGATAAGGTAATTAGTTTTTGGCCCATGTCTGCGCGTCACATAAAAGCTGTCGTCGTTACAACAGCCCCCCTCCTTCCCTCCCTGCCCCCCTCCACCATATAGTATGTAAGCAGTTAAAATCTAACAAGCAGCCAGGCAATTCATCAATCAGGCGAGGCTTCGACGCCGGCGCCATTAGCATTTGGAATAAAAACGGAGGATTTGTTTAGTTTTTATTGTCGCGCGCGAATGTCATAAAAATTTGGTGTAAAATGCAACCAGCGCATATAAATAAATGCGTATACGGAATATGGTTTTATGGTTGGCGCTTTTAAGGTAATTGCATTACATTCATTTGCGCAGTTGAGGATATTTTGAAATTAAAGCTGAATATCCTTGCATCTGATTAGAATACTTTTATCAAAATTTATAATTCGCTCAACTATTATTTATATTTCTATTTCTCTCTATATAGTTCTATTGCTGCAGCCCATTAGAAAGACACTGGAGGAGGGGGTAAGAGTTGGGCGGGGCTGTCTTAATATATTCCCGTGCATTTATCCCAATGACTCGGCAATTGGAGGCGTTCAGGCGGAAAATTACATATGCAAATCCCACATAATTATCAGGCAAGTTCTTATGAAACAAGCACTCGGTTTTTTTGAGAAGCTTTCCGAAGCTTAAAAGCAAACAAGAAAATTGCGTTAATTTTTCATGCAGCTGCAATGCCAGAAGTGTTTACCAGAAGCAGGCGGCAATGGGTGGGTGGGTGGTTGTATGGGTTGGTTGGTTGGTGGCATCAGTGGCTCATTTATCAGTGTTGTCAGTAAGTCAGTTGGTAGAATTTAAATAATTTCAAAACGATGACAAAAGCGCTTTTCCACACATCGTGTTTCATTTTAAGTAATTATGCACACATGTGTNGGGGTGGGAGGGGAAGTGGGGGGTGTGGCAGGAGTTGACTGTTGCGAAGTGCAAAAGACGTAACGTAAATTAAAAAACATTAACACTTGCTTACAAATCATCCAAGATAAATTGTGGCATCATTAGTCATTAGCAGAGTGAAAGGGCTAGTTGAACACCCCACAAACCCCTATTCTCAACCCCCCTCCCCCTACCCACCCTTGACACTCAAATGGTAATCATGTGTGCTTGCTGTTTGCTATGGTTGTCCCATTTTTCACAACCAATTGGCTGGGGGGCGGGGCGAGGTAGTCGGAAAAACGAGCATAAGATACCGAGCATTCATATGCAAATTCTGTGGGTTCCTTTTGTTAAATCTGCCTCATTGTTTGCCTAAAAATTATTTATTGAAACTCGTTTGTTTCGACTGCTGATGGAATGGAACAAAAAAATAAAATATACAGAAAATGTCGAGCACAAAGAATTTAGAATGCAACTTTTGAGTCAGACAAAAGTTTAAATAATTAGCTAAGTTAGTCTAGAATTACTTGTAGTTGCCAGTGAACATTTAAAGCCCATAAAACAATTGATAAAATCCCAGAAAATCCTTTAATGTGTCTAATTGAAACGAACCCAAGACCCTGAACAGATTTGCCAAACCGAAGATTTATGGTGTGCCAAAATACATTTGTGTTTGGACACACATAGATTTTAGTTTTATTTGAATTCCGGACGCACTGGAGGATGTGCCCCAAGTTCATTAATTATGATTGGAGACAGTTGTACAATTAATAAACGAAGCGACGTTAAAGCCAAAGCTCTCTGTGGTCAGTGGGGTCCCTCGATTGGGGGGTTAGCTCTGATATATCCAGCAACGGAAGTGAAGTTTTCGCTGTCACTTTTTCCCCATTTATTTGTTTGGTTTCGTTTTGTTTTGCTTTGCGCTTTGCGCTTTGCGCTATGCGATTATGATCGGACTTTGATTTATGGTTTTATGCGCAAATTTATTGCCTTTAATTGTGTGTCCTTTTATGTATTTGGCTTACTTAAGTCGAGTCTCTCTCTCTCTCTCTCGCAATTGGTGTTAGCTAATTGAAAAAAACTTTTGGTTTCTGCGAGCAGCTAATAAAACAATTTTAGACCAACACTTTTGTAATATCCTTTTACTTGTCGGGGGGGGGGGGGTAATCTCAGGTCAGTTCGGCAAGTACAATGGAGCGGTCTACGTATTTAAATTGATAGCATATAAGACAAGCCCCTTGGGCCAATTTTGGTAATCGTAAGCCTTAATTAACATTGAAAACAAACAAATGCGTGTGCGGCAAAAACAAACAAAGTTGCAACCACCCCATTGAAAAGTCCATTCGAACACCTCTAAATGCATGGACTAAAGAAAACCATAAATCTATTTTGAAATGCAGCAGACATGTGGCAGAGAGTGGGCAGCCGACTGTCCGTTGATGTTTACATTGGAAGAACCCGCAAATGGCCGCCGGCAAAGTGCATGTAAATTGGCGAGGGCGAGGGTTGGCGGGGTGGTGGCGAATTGAGTTTAAGGTGCATCAACTGAACTCCAGACACAAACACAGGTCAACTTTCTGCTGCGCAAAGGAACTGCCAAAACAGATCTACTCGCTGTCAAAGTTGCACCTATGCGAAAGTCAAACCCCCCCTCCCAAAAAACTCAACGCCACCTTTCAATTAATGCATAATTCTCGAATGTCATGGCTGGGCTGTTGCTTTGTTGCTTTCATCTTCCGTCTCAGACAGCACCAGCGAGTTGGGGTTGATTTTACTTAACGCCTCGCCTCAGCACTTAACTTCCGTTTCCTGTTACTTTGCCGACGGCTATGCAGGTCGGAGTTGAGGCATTTGCAACTAATTGAAAGTGCAATGTGATGCTGCAGAATGCAATTAATGCCTTCAAGCAGCAGAGCCCAGTCACCAGACAGACAGACAGACAGACAACGGAGGGTTTCGTGTCTTTGATTTGTATATTTCCATTCCATTCCGAGTGCAATGCGAGATGCAGTAACCAAAAAATCAACAACAACAACCAAAAAAGAAACGAGAAAGTCCAACTTGATGCTGGCTTCCGTTCGAGTTCAAAGCCAGCGAGACAAGTCAGGGAACACGACTCAAATTGCCTATAGATTGGGTTGACTAGCTGAGCGGTTGGATTCAATGCATTTCCTGGCAATGGAAAGCCCTTGGAATTCACAAATGTTATGTTCCCTGATCACATATAAGGCCACACACAATATATGCATATAAGTAACCGTATATCTGCAGGCGCCAAGAAACTGACACTCAACTAGAGAAGAAGAAGACCACTCAGACTTCCACCAAAGCGTACCCTATTCGAGCGAACAATCGGAGTGGGGTTTTGGGTGCTTACGTTTGGGCAAAACAATAAATTGCTTTTTAAACACTTACAACTTACAAGTTGCAGGGTGTCAAGTGCATTTTGGTCTGCTTGCCACGCAACGCTTGCAACGCCGTTGCACGCTTGGCTCAGCTCCAGTTCGAAACTGACAACTTTCTAAGAATAACTGTAAAGCGATTTGCATATTTTGCACCTCGTCGAGAAAGGGGGGGTAAGGGGACGATGCCAACTTTATCGCACTCTATGCAGCCAAACAAGGCACATGCATCACACACAAACACACACGCACACACACGCACACATACGCATACAATTGCCAGCACTTACTCGTAAATCTTGGCCAGAAACTTTGGCAGACGAGAAATTTATTTATAAACACAAGAAACAACACTTGAGCAATGCAAGTTGTTTAGCTGTCATAGAAATATCAGAAGCTACCTAAAAGAAGGGTAATTCGCCTCCACCAAGAATCCGCTTACAGCTTAATTTACAAGTCTATATTTATTCATTTATGTTTATACCCTTGCAGCTATATGTATGTACGTCTATATGTCTATGTCTAAAATTGAATTGCTCTGCAAGTGCATATAGAAAATGCAACTTTTGATGGATATCTCCAAAAGAAGCACCATATTCGGATGTAACTATATTCCACACTTGAAATACTATTGATAATACGAAAAGTAGCTGCCATTTAAAGGGTATTTAGTACGCCTTGCTGATCAAAGTGACCCAAGGTGGCCTGCAAGGTATTCAGCACACGCTCGTTGCCAAAGAGCAGCCGTCGCTTATCCCGTATCGCCTCAGGATCGACAAAGGTGTGCACGGTGAAATTCTCGGACGCCTCTTCGGAGGCACAGCAGATGGGCAGCTCGCAGACGGCGGCATAGTAGCCATAGAAGAGACAACGCTCCATTTCATCAATTAGTTGTGCATGGCTTGGCAACGATCCAGCAAAGTTGAGAGCTTTTAGCGTCTGGCAAAGGACCTGATAATAATGCTCCAGCAACTGATCCCGCTGATTCAACAGCACGTCCAACTGCAGACTGGTGTAGAACAAAAATTGCAGATCGATTGCCGGGCTGCCAACAAAACAGTTCTGGAAATCCACCTAAAAGCGGGAAAAGCATTATTTAACATTTATCAATTAATTTAATTTGTATTATCCTTGTTACTCACAATAAGCGTCTTTTTCTCCTTCGTATTGATCATCATATTATTTATCCAGAGATCGCCGTGACTTATGACCGGAATAGCGCTGTTTTTGCCATCGACTATTGCACTCATGCGCTTCGAATAATCCTCAGACAGTTGAGCACGCATTTTTGCGGCTATTGGCGCCAGGCCCGGCATTTTTTCCACCAAATCTGCTGCATAGGCCGTGCCATCGAACACAATAATTTGGGCAAAGAAATCACTGACGCCCTCGGCATAATGGGAGGGCGCCAATCGCGTCACCAGCTCGGGCTGCTCATGCAGCAGCATCATGGAGGCGGCGTGGAACTGCGCCAATTTGTGCACACAAATGCAGGCATCCTCGTAGGGCAAGCCGATTCGACGGTTAAACGAACCGTAACCTAATGTGCCAAGATCCTCCAGCAAATATACCTCCTTGGCTGGGCCACGATCCGCAAAAAGGCACCTAAAAATGTGGTTTGATTAAAATAAGTACAACATGAGTGGGATCACACTTACTCAGCGCCCAATTTTCGGTCCTCCAGCGGCGACCTCTCCAAAATCTGCGCCATAGCGGGCAGTATCCGCTCGAACATGAGCTTCTCATTGGAGCCCACCTCGGCCACCATGGGCAGCATATCCTTCAATATATAACTGCCCCGCTCCAGCGGCGCATTTTCGCTTTTCCGATATTCCACATTTACCCGGTAGATGACGCTGCAAAAGTTTTCGCCGCGCTGATTGAGCAGCTCGCTCTGAAAACTTTCCACACGCAAGTTTTCGCTTTTGTAGGCACTCGCCAAAGCTTTTGCTATATAGTCGGAATCACAGTGTGTTGGGGTGGCTTCAGCTTCAGCTTTTGCTTCTGATTTCTCTTTAACTGGATCCATAGTTGTTTTTCTTTTTTTCTCTATTGCTGCTCCACGTCCGTCGGCGTCAAGTAGTTCCGAAATACTAACCGCTCGAACTAATGAAATTCGCGTTATAAAACTGAGCGAGCCCGCCACGACGAAGCTTATCACTCATGATTTTTACTCGTAATTTAAGTAGAACAAATGTTTATCGGAATTACTGATAATTTGGTGGAAGCAATTTCATAACATGAGCTAATGCGCTCTGAGAGTATGGCGAAAGCTGCGCTCTTTCTCTTAAAAGCGGAAAAGCACTGGTAATCAAATCGGAATCAAACATTTCGTAAAAAAAAATATATTTATTAGTTCAACGAAAAGCGTGCTTTTAATGATAATTTCACAATGCACAATCTTAATTCAAGGCGAGCAACGATAATATTCGTTTTTGGTAAGGTGTCAAACAAAAAGGGGGTAAAGGTTCGCCGTAAAATCAAAGAGCTTTGTCTATTAACTTTTAACGCTTTGGCATAATTGATGATGTTTGTGAAATAAACAAGTGCGATTGGTAAATTTGAACTATGATCACACATACACACACATCGATGTGACAACAAACTAATAAATAAAGGTTCGGAAGGTCGAAGAATAAATACCCTTACTTCATTTTTCGAGACAAACCACAGTTTTCAAACAACTCATTTTTCGTCAAATATAATAGTAACTAATTATAGCACTATAATTATTGGAGATCACTACATTTTGGATTGGTTTGCTTATCAATATTTCTACTTTGAGCCTTGGTTCGTCACCTTACTTTATATTTGAGAGAAAATTATGATAACTTTTCTGGGGTTCGGATTTTTGGTTCTTCTCTAAATTTAGGTTAGGCAACAGGTTATCTAAAGGTTGGTGTAAAGCTTTGAAAATGCGATGCTTCGTTTAAAACCCGGTTTATATAAATATAACTATATTTTAATATTGCAAAAGATCTTATCGCAATCAAAACATATTTGTACAGAATGTACATAGTAAAAATGGATTACTTACTATTACAGCTGATTGATCAGAGCTCGGCACGCAGGTGCGGCTGTTGAATTGTAATTTAAAACACGAACCACAGTAACACAACAGAGCAAACACAGATTTCGATGCATTAAATCATATATTTCCGCTAATTTAATAATAATAACAATTATGGGCCAAACTGCCCCGCCGGTCTGTAGAGACGCGAACGCGATTGTAGGTGAAAAGATATATCGATATTTGTAGACCATTTATCGGAAATTAAGCACACAGCTGATCGGCGTCTCAATGCCAAAGCACGCTACACTGAATTATTTGATGCCAAGCGAGAGCCTGCATGATTTCATTATACAAACACAAATAATAACACTACACATTTCACAAACAAAAAACAAGCAAAAAATAAGCACTATAATTCACAAACCGGCAATTATTTCACTTCAACAAATGGCGCACAACTTATGGTACATGCTCGATATGTATCGATTGGTTCTGAATAAGTTTGCAAGAAGTACTTAACGGAACTATCGAACTAAATCCTAGCTTATGGTTCATCGTTTGGTATGTTTTCATGGTTTCGTTTGGTACTTTGCGTTTTTTAATATCTTTATTTAAGACAGATTTAGGTTGCGTCTAAGGAGCACAAAACGAGCGATACCGGGAAAACTATGTGAACAGTTTGTTCCTTCATCAAATAAACCTTAAACTAAACTTACATTTTGAATTGAGCTACGACGCACATCTCTAGTAAAGCCAAAACCAAACAATTGTTGCTGTACGGTAACACTGATATCGGTCAAACGATATTTGGCATGTGCGTCTGAAGTGCATTTTACAACACTTGCAATTAACCTCAAATCGTCGTCCAAAACCGAGCTCACAGAATTCTTATTAATAAACAACATTTATTAAAATCGACTCCCTTGGCCGCACATGGCCAGCGACACTGCCAAGCGGCAGTCAACGATGCCAGCCAAAAAAGTAGCCGCAACAGCGCCGCCAGCCGCCGTACCTAGCAACAATGCAGCGGTGGCATCTGCAACATCCGCAAATCCACCGCTCACCAATGTGTCCAACGGAATGTCACGCCTGACACCAGCACGGGATTTGACACTGGGAGGGCGCGGTGCCGCAGCGAATGCAAAGAAAGTCTTTGCTCCCAATCTGAACGCGGTGCGCAACAAGAACACGTGAGTAGTTTGGAGACAGCTGGTTGAGAATCTACAGTAATTAAACTGTTTCTTTTCCACAGTAATGTTAAGACTTCAAAGGACTTTACGCAGCCACGCGGTGGTAGACGTGGTGGACGTGGTGCAGCGGGAGCCACACGTGGACGTGGCGCTGGCAACGGCAACTCGACCCTAATCCAAACCACCGGCGTTTTCTCCGAGGGAGCGGGCGCTGTGCACTTGCGAAAGTCCTCCAGCAGCGGCTCGAGCTATGCCCGTGCCGGCGATGAGGTGGCTATAACGCGTAAGCGCACCGATCGCAAGGATGATAAATCTCAGGAGCAGCAGCGAGTAAAGGATTTGATGGGCAGCGACGACAGCGACGACGGCGATTCCGCCAGTGATACCGAAACAGAGCTTGATAAGACTGAATTGGCCTTCAAACCGGTGATGCTAACCGAAGGTGAGTGCAACTGAACAATAAATAACTGAATACAAATTTAATTCACGTTGCAGGACTTTGGAATACGGAGAAGATTAACGTAAAACAGGAAGCCGTGGCCGCATCAAAACAAATGGCGGATGAACCGGGTTCGAAAAGTTCTCATTCGTGAATTAAACAAAAATGTAAAATATATTTCTTGCAGCAGAAGCTGTGGCTCAGCATCTACAGAGCTTGCACGTGGCTAGCCTGGAGGAACCGCCCGCACAATACGGCCGTTATCCGCGTAGTATTAGCGCCTTTCTCGATGCGCCACAGTCGCAGCTATTCGTCATGCAGTTGCCCAACGTGCTGCCCTGTGTGGCAGACGATACTGAAGACGTTCCAGCAGCCGCCGAGCAGCCAAAGCCAGTGGATGGAAAGGTGGAGCAGCCCAGTAGCCCAGTGTCTGCAGCCGCCGGCAATGGTGCGCCCAAGCTCAGTCTATTGTCACAACTGGAGGAAGGTCAAATTGGCAAGATATTGCGTTATCGTTCGGGTCGTGTCAAATTGGTGTTGGGCGAGACGCGCTTCGATTTGGACATGGGCCTCGAGTCGGGTTTTCTGCAGGTGTGTCCCAATTAACATTCACATTTACAAAGTTTCTTATGTTTTTTGCTCGATGCAGGAGATCATGTCCATCAATAGTAATCGGGAGCAGCGCAGCGGCAACATGATAAACCTCGGGCCGGTCCAGGCAAAGCTGAAGGCCACGCCCGACTGGGTGCATCTCTTTGAGCAGCAGGAGGCAGCCGAAAGGCAATCTATGTCCACGGCAACAACAATGCCCACAACAGTCACAGGTGCTGCCCCCACGTAGCACTGGACTTCTGCGAGGTCCTTCATTTTTTTTTTTTTTTGTTTTAGATTAGGAGAATATATTAATTTTGTAAATAGACCACCTAATTCTAAGTTATTTAACTGCATTGATTACGAGTAAAAATGAACTCTTCTTTAATACAAGAACAAATGTTTAGAATTAGTTGGTTAGCGTCTGGGTGCCACGCCCCCTGTACAGATTGCCGCCCAGGTCGATGGCATAGTTGTGATCCACGGGATTGGCCAGTGCCGTTTCGATAGCTGCATCCAGCTGCTCTCGCGTGACGAACGTCTTGGACTGCTCGATTTCGTGGCGTATATGCTCTGCGGCTCGTTCGCGGCGCTCCTCAGCACGCACTTTGCCCGCGTCGAGGCACTTCTGGACGTAGGCCACCTTCGCCTCACGTTCCTTGGCCAGACGCTCATCGCGCTCGCTAGCAATCTGTGCATTCCAAGCGGCATTTACTTCCAGACAGCGCTGGAACGCTGCCTCCTCCTGCTCGGGCGTCAGGACTATGTGATCCGCCGTGGACGTTTCCTCATGACGCACCGCTTCCGCGCGGAGGTACTGGCGCACAGAGCGCAACTGGGTTCTAGTTATCAATTAATTTATTACTGAACTTAATTGTATTTAATTACGCTGGCTTACTTGTAGTGGTTGTTTAGCCGCATCAGCTCCGCGCGCTCCTCTTCCGACTGCTTCTTTCGCTCCGGCACGCGGAACAATTTGCTCTTGGCCACCGGCAGCCAGCGCGGCTTTCGTCGCCAGCGTACAAACTCTAATGCAAAGTTATTGCTACCCGTTTTGGCAGACGCCACAATTGACGGACTGAGCAATTGACAGCCTGCCCGCAACATTTCTGCCTATATTTACGATTCTCTTTTAGAAATAAAGTTTTTAATTCATTACTCTCGTTTTGTTACGGCATCAAGTCACGTTCGATAACACAACATGAACTATCGATAGTTTTCATACATATTACAAATCGCTGAGACAGGGATATAATGATTTCTCAAATAGTCTGCCGTTTGGTTTACAGTTATAATCACTGCATCGCCTTTAGATTTAGTTTGTCAACTTGGTTTGTGAAAATCGTTCTCTTTAATTACCACGTATCCATATAAATAGTTTATATTTTTATATTTTATAAAAAAATTACACTTATTTTTATGATAAAACGTATGTCTAGAGATGCAACCAACTTGGCTGCGTCACTCAGACGTTGTGTATATTAGACTGGTACACGAATCCTTAGTGTGCCAATTGTGTTTTTAATTGTAAACCATCTTTGTTATTACTATCGCTTGTAATATCGATGCTCTATTGTAGTATCGATTAATTTGCGGCAACATGTCATCAAAGAAACTATGGCAACATTTCAAACAATTTGCTTTTGAATTCCCTTCAATTGGAAATTCAACATTGACAAGCAGATTCGTCTATGTTAGAATAGAGCCAGCTCAACATGGAAAAGCCACAGTTAATCGAACATTTGCACGAATCCGTTAACTACACGGTGTACGATACGAAGTGGATACCGCTATCGGCCAAATTTGTGGTGCTTGGCTCAAAGGCGAACAGCCATGGAATTCTGGACATGTACGAGCTGAACGAGGCCAAGCTCGAGAAGGTGAAATCGGTCGAAAAGAAGGCAGCATTCAAGTGCGGCACCTTCGGCGCCTCTTCGCTGCGCAATCGCCACCTGGCCATTGGCGACTTCGAGGGACGCCTGCAGGTGCTGTGAGTACACCAATAATTAGTCAAGTTAACATATATTAACATAAGTTAACACTCGCAGCGACTTGGAGCACCCGGAGCTGGCCGTGTACAACGTGAAGGCTCACAGCGGCATCATCAACTGCATCGATGCCATTGGCGGCACCCAGCTGGATTGCGGCGCACCGGAAATTGTGACCGGGAGTCGCGATGGCTCTGTCAAAGTGTGGGACATACGTCAGGGACAGGAACCCGTTGTTGACATATCGCCACCCCCGCAAATGGGTGACGGCATCAACCGGAGCGAATTGCGGCGCGATTGCTGGGCCGTGGCCTTTGGCAACACCTTCAATGCGGAGGAGCGCATTGTTGCCGCCGGCTATGACAATGGCGATCTGAAGCTGTTCGATTTGCGTGCGCTGGCCGTGCGCTGGGAGGCCACCATTAGGAACGGCATCTGCGGACTGGAGTTCGATCGTCGTGACATACCCATGAACAAGCTGGTGGTGACCACACTGGAGGGCGGACTGCTGGTCTACGACATGCGCACACAGCACCCGACCAAGGGTTTCAGCTACGTGGAGGAGCGCAATGCAGGTCGCAGCGTGGGCACCAACGGCGTCATCAGTGGCCCCAAGGCCACTGTCTGGACGGTGCGCCACGTGCCGCAGAATCGCGATGTCTTTTTGACCGGCGGCGGCACCGGCTCCATACGTCTCTGGAAGTACGAGTATCCCGATCGGCGCGTCATCGAGGATGCCGATGGCAGCAAGGAGGGCGTCGCCGGCAAGCTGCAGATGGTCAGCGCGGTGACACTGAGCTCCCAGCCGGTGCACAGCTTCGATTGGCACCCGGACAAACTGGGCCTGGCCGTTGCCGGCGCCTTCGACCAGAGTGTGCGCGTTCTCATTACCACAAAGTTAAACACACTCTAGGCTTAGATTAGATATTATGTAAATGCTTTAATAAAGAGTATACATTATGTACAAGGAGGCGTGCCACTATGTGCGCTCCATGCGCTGTTTCACAATGCCGGTGAGCTCTGTGAGCTGCTGTTCCAGCTGCTGCATTTGGTCCGCCTGCTCCCGGGGCACCTCCACCAGACTGGCGCGCTTCAGCGCATTCAGGCAGGAGGTGGCCGCCAGACGGCTGGAGTTCAGCTGCGATGTAATCATGACCTCGCTCTCGTCCGCCGCATGCTCCTTGATGGCAGCCACCGAAAGCTCGGCCACCTCCAGGCACAGGCTCAGCGCCTTCTTGGCGTGCGCCGACTTCGTCTCCCAGTTGAGCTGTTTGGCCGTGTACGCCCGATAGGATTTGACCAGCCGCTCGGCCTTTTTGAGCGGCGTCGCCGCGACCAGTGCGGCCAGTTCCCAGACCATCGGCTCGTTGCCATGCTGCACACACTGCTGGCCCAGCAGTTGGGTGATGCGACGCTGCAGCGAACTGGACATCGCCTCCGATGGGCAATCCGACTGCATTTGCCGGGCAATGCCGTACACAATGCGCGTGAGCACCTCCTCGTCGAGGAAGTGCTGCTTGAGCTCGCCCAGACGCTGGTACGCACGCATCGCATCCTCCCAGTGACTGGTGTCCACCGACACCAGCATATAGTTCTCCCACACCTTCCAGTTGTTGTAGTTGCACTTGAGCGCCTCCCCAAGCAGCCGGTGTGCGCGCTCCTTGTCGCCCAGCTTGATCAGAGCCTTGGCCAGATTGTTCCACGACTCGAAGCCATTGGGCTCCAGGTGCGTGTAGCCCAGATACCACTTGACCGCCGCCTCCCAGCGCTCCAGCTGTATGGCGCAGTAGCCGCAGCGCAGCAGGATCGACTCCTGCAGCGCGTTGATCTCCAGCGATCGCTCGTAGTGACCGATGGCCTGGGCGTAGTCGGCGCGCCTGTAGAAATAGTTGCCCCAATAGGCCTGCGCCTTGCCGCTGGTCTGCTTGGAGTGGAGCCAGGCCTGCTCGTAGCACTGGGGATCGTCGATAGCATCGCCCAGCAGGCAGTAGAGCAGCACGGTGGGTTGCTTCTCCAGCTCCTGGCGAATAATCTCAGCGGCCTTGTGGCGCAGCTCCAGGCTGGTGTAGCACTCGATGACCTGCTGCCAGGCGTGGATCTGCAGGCACACGTCCAGCGCCGTCTTCGTCATGCCCAGCGAGCGCAGCAGCTCGACCAGCTGCAGCTGCACCTGCCACTTGGGTTGCAGGCAGGCGGCAAAGCCGTACGAGAGCCGTGTCCGGAGCGTGTGCTTTTCAGCGTTGTCCAGCAGCTTGACGCACTCCTCGCACTGCTTCCAGCTGCGCTCCACAGTGCGTCGCTGGCCCGACTCCTGCTGGCAGTTCAGCAGCAGCGCCGCCTGACGCACCTGAAGCGGTCCGTGCTCCTGATAGAGCAGCGTTTGCGTATACGGCTCCAGCTGCTCGTCCGCCAAGCGATCCTTCGGCTGTGAACGCTTCAGTTGCTTGCTGCAGGAGCGCATTTCAAACGCATTAGAAAGAGAATAAACACTCTTATACTCTAGACTCTTAAAAATTATTAGTCATACTCTTAACTGTGTTGTCTTTCTGTCTCGCTTCAAACTGTGAAAAACTAGATTGTTGAACAACAAATCCGAATTTTAAAATAGTTTGCATTTTTATATACTTTGAAGCCATTAATATGGGAAAAAAGGCTTTGGCAAATGTCCGACTTTATAAAGTATATTTATTTATAGCTGCGTCTATATAAATGGAAATTAATTGATAAACCTGCAACATTTCCTAAAAATGATTTTTACTTGACGACTGGGCTCTTCTTAGAATATTTTTTTTAAATATAAAACACTAATAATCTATTGTCTGAAATAAGTTTGCAGCATGGAATGTAAAACAACTTTGAAAGATGAAACTTTAGTTTTACCCGATCCCCAGTAATCTTAGGTATAAATGGACGATGAAGTCTTTTTGTTCGTGCTACAATATATCTGGCTAAGGGCAAGAATTTCAGAAAGAGAAAATTTAAAGACATAAAATTCTTTTGAAAGTTTACGTAAAACACAGATCAAAAATATTGCACCATCCTGAATGGAAGAATGTTCAGCTCGGAGTTGGGTACAGAATATGCGCTAGTTGGACATACCTTGTGTAATTTATGTTTTAGGCTTGTAGGGAATCTAGAAAAGCTATATCTTAAATTAAATTACTAAGTCTGCTTATGATATAAAAACACATACATGATTCCTGAAATCGACGAGATCAAACATAGGCACACGAACCTCCATCCTTGCTTACAATATCTTAATACATCTTATAATATAAATTGGCTAGCAGATTCCCATAATATACTCATTATATGTGAAGGTGTAATATACTAAATGTATAATAAATATATATATAACAATAACCGAATCGACTTTTACTTACACCTTGGCCAGCACCAGCGCCTGCAGCACGCTGGGCAGTGTCATCACCTCGTTATCCTTTGGCTCTATAAAGCGTATTCGCTCCAGACGCGTATCGTCCTCGAGCAGCAGCAGTTGGGGCAGCGTTGTTTGCGCATTGGTCACGAGTGCCGGGGGCAGGCCCGTGTCCGCCGATTCCTGCACGACTTTCAGGCAGAGTTGGGGCAGCGGTTTCTGCTGAAACTTAGTGCGCACGCCGAGCAGACCCTCCACTTGCAGTGTTACCTGCAGATGCTCACCCAGCTCGGCCAGTGTCTGGCTGGCCAAATCGGAGCGATGGAACTGCAAATAGCCGTTGGCCAGCTCGAGCAGCAGCAGCGCCTGCAGCTCCTTTTGCTCGAAGGCGGCCAGGTGGGGGCGCAGCTCGGCAGCTGCCAGCTTGAACTGCTCGTAGAGAGCGCTGGCCAGGTCGTCGAGTGTGTGCTGATGCAGGCAGACCAACCGCAGACGCCACCAGATGAGCAGCTGTGGGGCATTCAAAAGAGATCAGCAAAAATTCAAATGCATTCGAAAACAAACCAACCTTCGATGTAGGCTGGGCAGCAATTAAAGCTGCCAGCATTTGCTGTGATATAAGCAACAATTGCGGCGTCTTTACATTGGGATTGAGCTCCTCGCCGCTGGCCTTTAGCTGCTCCTGAGCAGCACACTGATCCAGGCTCAAGTTTGTCAGCATTTCTGTGCAGGCTGCCAGCTGGTCGAAGGGTCCGGTGAAATTGTTTTGCACAAAGGCAAAAATCAATAGCAGGAAATCGTTAAGTAATTGTGTTGCCTCTCCATCGCTCTGCGGCTGCTGTGGATTCTCCTGCCAGCGCTTCAATATCGTCTGCAACTCATCCACCGTCCAAAGCTCTGGGCTCGTCCAAAGTTTTCGCAGCCGCTCATCAGCCGGCAAATCTGCCGTGAACTCGATTAGTACTTATTGGCATTTGTTTCTGGATTCTTGCGCTTACCCTCCAGCTGCACTGCATCATTGAAATTACACAGAAAGTATTCGCTGAACGTTTCCTCTAGCATTTTGACATGAAATCTAAAACGTTTAGATTTCTGAATATCTTTTATACGTTAGCGTCCCACGTGCGCGTTAACTGTGCTGTCGTTACAGGCACGAAGCGATAGAAATGATCTTTATTTCTAACTTTAAAATTTGCACAATAAATCAATAATCTTTGCCAGCTCGACTTTGTTGAATGACAATCAGCCGATTAAAATAAATAGCTAAAAGTAAGCAGTCACAGACTGAATTACAAATCCGCCAATTGGGTGCAACAATCTGCAGTTATCGATACTTTTCGATTTACTATCAAGATTTGTGGTGGCTTAACGATAACTTTTTTAGCAATTGCGCTTTTTTATTTTTGTCCACATATTTAAATTTTGTTCATGTCTACGTTTCTATACTATTTACATTTTTTTTATTGTTAAATACGTTGAACTTGCAACAAAAAACAGCTTTGTTCGGTTAAGATGTTAGTATTTTTATGTTAGTATTGTGGGCACATTGAACAAGTTGCGCGGGACATCGTGATGGCTTTTGAACTCAGTTGATCTATCAGGCTTCAAAAAAAGTGTTTGTTTTTAAAAAAGATAGGAATTTAATGTAAAATAGTTGAGTGCTATAATAATTTATTTTTCGACGAATAAACTGAAATATAGTTATATATATATATATATATTGTTA
>SCDT01002073.1:0-16922 GCA_004143765.1 Drosophila melanica | reverse complement strand
AATGTTGATTCCTGCATAAAATGATGGCCCCATTTTACATATTTTCGGAATGGTGCAGATAAACAGTCTATATAAACTCTTGCTTGCAAACTGGGATAAATTAATTAATCTTAATCTTAATTAATCGGGCTAACACTAATATATATTTCCGCTGTTTCAAGACTTTGGCCAAATCAAATATTTTTTTTCAATTCGTAAGATATCAAAACAAAAAATTCGTATTTTTTCATTCGAAAGTCTTGTTTTCAACCCATAGTTCCTATAAATTATATTCACCTCTGCTAGGGTATAAAAACAGCTTTATGGTATCGATGAAGNTATTTTTTCATTCGAAAGTCTTGTTTTCAACCCATAGTTCCTATAAATTATATTCACCTCTGCTAGGGTATAAAAACAGCTTTATGGTATCGATGAAGTATCGAAAATAATATTCAGCGTTTTTCATTCGCAGCCAACTTAACATTCACAGTTTATAACGGGTTAACACCTCATTACAATTTGTTAACAAAAGAAACACACAAAACAGCTTTAAAATTTTAATTTAATTGTTTTCACCAAATTACAACATGAATATAAATTGTAAATAGTACATTATTATATGTTTTACCATTTAATATAATTAAACAGGAGTACCGCTTGGGTATAGTATTCAATTAAATTTAAACATAGCCACTTTTCTCCGTTTTGTATGCAATATTAGTGAATTAAGTCAACTTTCAGTTTTAAACATAAAATAAAGCATATCTTTGCATGAATGAAATGTGTTTTGAATTATAACGAATGAAATTAGGTATTTTAGTATTTTTATTTATAAAAATGCGGTATTTATAATATTGGGTATTTTATCGTAGGGTGCCTTTGGTCTCACTGTTAACGAGCGTCCTTTTGCAATTCACTTTTGTTTTTCACAACATACTTTAAAGCCAAAATATAAATATCATTTGAAAGAAATGTTAACTGTTTGCCGACTGTGTCTGGCGAAGGAGGCCCATTTCGCCATCTGCAATAATATAACAGCAGTGCGCATTCTATCGTGTACGGGCCTCGAAATCGATGCTACCGACAAACTTCCGCAGGTTATTTGCAACGCCTGCCGCCTCCGTCTGGAGGAATTCCACCATTTTCGCAGACGCTGCCATGCCGCTGATCGCCGTCTGCGTAATTTGAAGCTACTTGACCATAATTTGAACCTTCACACCAATAATTTAATTGAAGACAACAAGCAAGATGCGGTTCTTCTGCAGGATGTAGCTCACTGTTCGACCACAAAATGCTCTGAGAATAACGCACATTGGCGCAAGGAGGCGGCACAGACTATCCGCAGTGAAATAGACACCTACAAAAGGAATCTGCTTAGCATATGCAGGCAGCAAGTGCGCGAGGAGATCGAACATCAAGTACGAGAGGAGATTGAACAGCAAGTTCGCAGAGAAGTGGGCGACTTACTCCGTGCAGAGGCTAGAAAGGAATGTCGTCTGAAATTATTGGACGACCTCTTCTATGAAATCGAGACTTTGTTTGTTCACAAGCGCAACAATACTGTTCGTGAAATGACATATGGCTCTGAAGAATTTATGTCGGACATGGAAGCCGCAGAGTTGGGAAGCTTATCTACCCCAACAGACAGAAGTAGCAATATCTGCGATGGAGCACCCTCAAGCTCTGCAGAGATCCGAATCTTTGATGGTAGTGACATAAGCGTAGTCGAAGTGCTCGGTAAGTTCGCAAAATTTCTTTATCAAAATTAGCATTATTATCATTCAACAACAATTTCAGATGAGTCTCCACAGGAAACCGCAGTGACTTCTAATAGTATGCCTCCCGAAAAGGAAACTTTTTCCGCTCCCAAAACATCCGTGCCAATGGTGGAAATAAACATGCAAAATACGCAGTACAGTCACTTGCGAGAGGATCTGCAGAGTACACACTTCCTACCAAATCAAGCTGCCGTGTCCCCATCGAAGCCAAAACATTCAGCTGCTCGAAGGAGTCGTCAAAAAAGAGACAGTCTGAGGGATCAGCTGTGCAAAAAACACGGATACAACGGCGTTCAACGCTACGCATTTAAACCAACAGGTCGGAACTGTTACCGTTGTCGTCTTAGAGGTTCGCAGGATAACCGCAATTCAAAATAACTTTTTTTTCTCTTCCATTGCATATAGTACATTATAAAAATTTTTTTTTTATAAAAATAGNAATAAATACATTTATCGCGCCAATGTGTACATTTGCTGTTTTGGGTTATATGTGGTCACAACACTCTAAACTGTTGGAAGATTGTACTGTTATGACACTGTTATTTAATAGGGCAGCTGTTGCTGTTAAATTCAAAACTGCCTACGTCAGTTAAGCAGCAATTTGATAAGAACACATTTTGTTTGTGCAAACTATATATATTTAGCAAAAACACTGTTTATTTTGTACCTTTATATACGGGATCTGAACTAAATAATTAATACAGCTCGAGTAACAGTGCCGAATGAGTTGCTTATCGATAGCATTTAGAGATGAACAACGAAATGCGATAGTTAGGTAATTGTTTATTTAATGTGTTAAATTCCGTAACTTGCACTTTAAGCATGATCTTAATTATACTTATCGGTAAAATATTCGAATTATATATATTTTTTTGACAAAATATAATCAAATTACAATTAAATTAGGGACCTTTTTTATTGCAGATATTGTTTCGAATTTCTAGCTATTACAGAATATAAATTCACAAGTACTTTTAGTAAAACCAATGATTTAGTTGACACTATCCCACGAATTACTTCTTTTTAGTTAAATCAATAAATTAAATTAAGTTTTTAATCTTTAAATATAGTAGGAGCTCAGACTTTCATTGAAAGAGTAGAATTGACAGAAATATTTCAAACTCTCATAACTTAGTCAAATATAAGTTTTAAATCGATTGTAATTTTCGCAGCGAGTAAAACAAATTCTTAGGGGTTAAAAATTGTTTATCAGAAATATATTTAAAAAACAATTAATAACAATTTTTAACTTTACTTGTCTTAGATCTTCGTACAGATAATATGGAAAGTTATTTATTGTAAAACTTAATATGTTTATAGCAAGAATCGAATTTATTAGATTTGTACAATATCTGGGGCTTATCGCAATATACAGAGGATATAATTAGTAGTCAAACTGACACATTAACAAGACTTGAATTGTATATTCACCAGATAAGTATTCATATATTCCAAGTATCAGATATATCTAACTACAAAAGCATTGAACAAATATTATATTCATAATTTTTTATATATTGTAACAGACTATATTAAGACGCCTTATTAAAGATAAAAAAGAAAATATTTATCTTAAATTTATAAAGAGCAAGTTTATTAAAAAAAAGCACAGCTATATTATATATAAATTATAGCGTTTAACTGCACATTCCCATAAAAATATATTTTTAATATTATATAAGTTTGCGTATAAACAAGACAGATTACTGGACATAGATAACATGTCTTTATGGAGTTGGAGATGTCTCCTTTAGTGTGTGACAAAATAGTCATCCCCTTGCTAGGCTTACATAAGCATTATTTCAAATTTTAGCAGATTAATGTGAAAATGTAAAATGTTTTATTATTTTCATTGATAAATATTTTGATGCAATCACTGACAACGCCCACAACAACAACAACAACAACAACCACAATAACAACAAATCGTCGGTCTGTCAGCTCAGCAGATTAGACTTAACTTGGGTTAAACGATCAATTGGTAAACAGACTGAGCCCGTTGTTGTTATTGTTGTTGCCAATGCGGCTGCTGCTGATGCTGCATTAACAACTTCCCCATTGCACAGTGCCCAATGGCAATGGGTGTGTGTGTGTGTGTGTGTGTGTGTTGTCGCTGCTGTTGCAGCAGCCAAATGACTTATGAGTTTGTGCATCAACGCGGAATTCAAGTGGGGCGCGGGTCCGGGTGGCAGTCCGGACGGACGTACAGCCTGCAGAGTCAGCTGCTGCTTCGGCTGTGGATGTAATGAAAACGAAAGTAACTCGCACTAACATTCAGCTGCACTCGCATATATACTCACTCACTCTCATTCACTCGCATTCACTCGCTTGGCTTGCTGGGCCGACATCATTCACACTGATCCATCACGTAATGCCAAACGGCTCATTAATCGGTGCGATTTACATTCTATATAAAACCTATTTGAGTCAGATGTGGCCTTATGAATATTTCAAGACTTAGTATATGATATAGCTAAATGCTATAATTGACAGGTTTGAGTTGCGCTCGTTAAATGCTACTCGGAGAATTGCATTTGCAATATTTAATCAGAATACTGGACACGTAAGCTGGGGCACTTTCCGCATATTATACAGAGTGCCTAAGCGCATTGACCCAACAGACTAATTAATATTGCAATCTATGGGTGTATTGGGTTTTGTAAATAATTATAATTGTAAATAGGTGTATTAGCGTAATAGACTCATTAGAGATCAATACGTTATTTAAATGCAATATAACACAAGATATTCTCGAGTTATCGTGCCTGATTTGATTCAAGTGACAGGTTGTTCAATGACATATATCCATATATCCATATTATAATATGTGTGCAATCTTTGCAGTTGTAGCTATTTGTATATTTTGACATATCTGGAATTCAGCTGTAACTGCATCGATTATTCTCATATATAAATAGCGATTTCCATAGTACAATCAGCTTTAATTAGAGCCATTTATCACTTAATAACTATGTAGATCACATATAAACTGCTGTTGTCGGCTATTCATTTGTTAAATAAAATCCCTTTTTAAGTAATTAACATAGATTTTGTTTCCGTGCTTGAACAATTTAATTCATTAAATATATTATTAAATGATTTGATGAAAAAAAAAATCAAAAGTTCATTAATATTGAAAAGTTACAACAAATATAGTTTATTAATTGCTACTTTCTGACTAGTTTTGTAATTGATTAATGTGAATTTTAACTTTGTGAAAAATTATAATAAAAGAAATTCATAAAACATGAAAGCAAATCTTGAAAGGAATTCATAGAATACTTAAAGCAATTAAATGTTTGCTTTTTAACTTGTGTTTATTGTAAGTCTTTCAAATGTTGTTTCTGGATTGATCATAGTTTGCTCAGGTGAATGATTAGCTAACGTTGTGGCAAGCCTAACTTACCCTTTTTTCTTTATTTTATTTAATTTTTTTTTTGTTGTTTTCTTCTTCAATCCCAACCGAGCGTAATCGTCATCAATGTGGATGTTGTTATTTGTTGTTGTTGTTTGTTGCTGTTGCTGGTGTTTGTTGTTGCTGCTGTTGTTGGCTGTTAGCTGCTCTTTTGCCCGCCTCGCGCTGTCTTTTCACTTTCGTTGGCGTCGCTTTGTTATTATTATTATTGCTGCTGCTGCTGCTGCTGTTGCTGTTGTAACTGGCAGCGGACGCGGGGCATGCAACACTATCCGCAGTCAAATTTCGACGCCGACTGCGCAGTATCGCTGTAACCGAAACGGTAAAAGTTCATTGGCAGTCCCGGGCAGCGCACAGTTGCATTTTGGCGCCCGTCGCAAACGATTCGCATCAGCCGCATTAATAGCCAACCACGAGCGGAACTTCCAAAACGCCAAAACCAAACTCGAAGCGCAAACCGAACGCGGCGCCAACAAAAAAAAAAAATAAATAAATAAATAACTGAAAACGAAACCACCTCAGGCCAGCAGCAGCAGCAGCATTAGCGGGAGCAACAACGTTATATAACCGTGGGCACGGGCCTCCCAATTGCAGCCGCAGTTGAATTTGAATTTAAATTTGAAGTTTGGATTATTCTGCTTCTTTTTTTTGCGCTACTTTTGCGGCTTGGACATCGCCGGTGACGCCCACAGTTGGCTAATTAATGCGTAGCGCAGCAAGAAAAGAAAAGAAAAGTGCGGCTGGGAAATCTCGTAAATTATAATATTTAACGCATAAAAAAGGTCTGAAACGCGAACGCGTATTATTAAAGAAGTCAGCCGGGGCCAGAGTCACCAGAGTTTAACTTGGCCGCACATTTGACTGCGAGCGTGAAAGTGAAAAGCAACCGTAACAGTAACAATAGTCGACAGCATCATCAGCAGGATACCGCTACTGCCAACTGGCAACTCGCAACTGGCATCTGCCGCAGCCGCGGCCGCAGCCACAGCCACAGCTGGGTCTGGGTCTGGGTCTGGGTCAGTCATGCGCGCGATGAGACGCTGAGGCCGTGCTGTTGCTTGGCGAGCAGCGACAACATGATGAAGCTATCGTCACCACATCAACACCAACTGCAACTGGCCTTGCGCTGGCTCTGCCTGCTGTTGCTGGTCCACAGCGCAGCGCAGTTTGAGACAGGTGAGTGCCATCGATCGTCTCCAGAATGGGTCAACAACTTACTATAAACATGTGTTAGACTGCGGTTGTCGTCCGGGCCGACGCGAGGCACGCATCATTGCTGGCGCTACGACGCACGAGGGACAATTTCCATGGCAGGCATCACTGGAGCTGTTGCATCCCTCGCTGGGCTTTCTGGGCCACTGGTGTGGTGCTGTACTCATTCACCAGTACTGGATACTCTCCGCAGCCCACTGTGTGCACAAGTGAGTGCCATACGAGCCGAATTGTGACTTGCACCCGCACAGTTGGATCTCAATGATTTTCCCCTCTTGCAGCGAACTCTTCAACCTGCCCATTCCACCGCTGTGGACAGTGGTTCTGGGCGAGCACGATCGCAATGTGGAGTCGGGCAATGAGCAGCGCATTCCCGTTGAGAAGATTGTGTTGCATCATCACTATCACAACTTCCGTCACGATGTGGTGCTCATGAAACTGTCCAAGCCAGCGGATCTCTCGCGCACATCCCACATTCGGCGCATCTGCCTTCCCTTCATGCTAAGGGAGTCACCGGAAGCAGCCGTGCCAGCGACGGATGATGTTCTCAGCCAGCAGCTGGAGCTGGACGATGTGCCCGAGAAGATTGATAACTTTCTGCGCAGTGCGCAGAGTCGCAGGCGCTATCGGAACGTAACTGCGCCCAGCTCCATAAACATGTCCATGCGTGAGCTAATGAATATGAAGATATTAAATCGATTGCGTCAGGGTCTAATGCAATCGCAGCGCTCGCCACGCAGCGCTAAACGCACGCGCCGGCGCAACGACAAGCTCATGAAGCTGGCCGTGGGGTCGGATCAGGAAGCACAGCACGCAAGGGGCGAGGAGCGCGTGATGCCCTTCATTGACTGTGTGGCCACGGGCTGGGGCAAGGCAAACATCAACGGCGATCTGTCCCATCAACTGCTGAAGACGAATGTGCCGCTTCATCAGAACCGCAGGTGAGTTTGGAGTCGGGCAGGGGAATACCCAACCAGTTGACCTATATGGACTAGCTATCGGTTGCAGGTGCAGGGAAGCCTACGGCAGCTTTGTGAACATTCATGGCGGCCATTTGTGCGCTGGACAGCTCAATGGCGAGGGCGGCACCTGTGTGGGTGACTCCGGGGGGCCACTACAGTGTCGGCTGTCACCTGACGGTCCCTGGATACTGGCCGGAGTCACCTCGTTCGGTTCAGGATGTGCACTGGAGAATTTTCCAGATGTCTATCTACGCATCTCATATTATTTGAATTGGATTGAGGACACAATAAGCTCACATTAAGGCTTTGCTCAAAAGAAAATTACTCGATACCGGGCTATCGATACTTGATTGCAGCTATCACGCTGCGTATATTTATCGACTGCTTACTCAACTGTAGAATTACCATTAACCTTAATTTGTAAGTAAGCATAAAATGTTCCCTAAGTTGTTTCCGTTGAGCAGAATATAATCTACACCAAATCTCCTGATTAGCTTAGCTCTTAATATCACAGTGTGTTGATCGCACAGATAACATCTGTTAATTGTAAGTTGAGGTAATGTTCCAATGTTCGGTTACTCCAACTCTTAGACGTCAGCCAGCTTGTGCGCATTCCCATTGACCAGCAGCTGTTGTGCCTCCTGCGGCACACATTCCGTCGTCGAGGGTTTGTGCAGCGATGCGACCAGGGTCAGACCGCCCAGTTTATTCACGGATTTCTCGCCGTGCTCAGTCTTGTGCATGCCATTGGGCGGCGACCAAAAGCACAACAGAAACGCAGCACTCAGCTGGTATAGGCCGCCGAGGATCAAGCCCACAGACACCACCAGCTGCAGCAGCGGGAAGCCCGTTTTAAGCGCATGCACCAGCACTCGCAGGCTCAGGGGCAGGTTTTCAATGGTGAGATCAACCCAGAGCAGTGGTAACACCAAATTCTCAAACGGTTCCATCAATCGATTGAACTTGATATTGCCCACCACTTGGTTGGCCTGTAGTCGCATATGAACATGCATTGGCACGCCAAGCAGCTGTGGGGACATAACGATCAGATCGGTAAAGAGAAGAGATGGGAGAGGACATCTTCCTCTTCACTTACCGGCTGCAGCATAAAAGTGGATGTAAATCGGCTGCTATTTGGATTGAGTCCCTCAAAAGCGTTCAGCAAGCTGGGATCGGCGTTCATAAAGTGCGGATAGGTTATTGCCAAAGGCATATCTAGAAAAAGGATAAAAACAGATTCAGATAGATACATGGAAAGAGTGACAAAACAGATCACTTACTGTAATAGCAGGGAGATACATTTCCCACGCCCCGCTTCAAGCACTGATTATTCTTGCAGAAGCATGAGGAGTTGGTGTTGTGCAGATCGCTATCAAAGATATTGGGCTCCATAACGTACTCGTAGGCATCTATACCCTTGAAGTTCAGTGTACGATTGAATTTCATGGGCAAAAGGCGACAGAAAGTGCGACGATATATATAGAAAGTTTCGTTCTCGTTCATGTCGCGTGGAAAGAGGGTGGCATCATGAGAACCCCAAAAACGATTGCACTGAGTGCCGCTGTAGAAAGAAGCAAAAGCAAAATTAATTTACGGACAATTGGGCTATGTTTGAATATCGCTTACTTAGTGGCCTCATCGTACTCCCAGCGCTTGAATCCGCGCTCCCCATTGACGCTATTGAGGGAGTAGCCGCGTGGTGAGCCAGGCAGGTTAACACCGTGCGCATCCTTGGGCTCGGGCAGATGCATGTTAACCACGTTGCTCTCGTTGCCCTCGCGAAATAGCTGAAAGATAATTGAGGAAAAAGTTTAGCTGGCCACTTGGCGCTTGGCGTTACGAATGCTCACCTTCTCCATAATGCCAAAGCTGGAGAAATCGATCAGGCTGGGCACAATCTTGGAGGCCAAATGCACCATATGATCCTCATAGCCCCACATGTAGTCGTGCACGCTGACCTCCAGCATGGGCTGTGCATTGAGGCGTTTGGACAGAGCGCTCAGGCCCAGCGCTGCAAACATCGACAGGCTGGCTGCCAGCGTGCTGACGCCCATGTAGGGTATATTAGGCGCCCGGATGCGATCAACTTTCGGGTCACCCACCGAACGCTCCGGCACGAAAATATATTCGCGACGCGGCGTATAGGTGATTGTGTTATTAGCCTCGTTCAAGGTGATATTGTGATTGGACAGCACCTCCTGATAGACATAGGGTCCAACCTCCTCGACCTTGAGCTTGGCGTCTGTGCCTTCTATAAACGCATCCACATTTGTGTAGTTGAACATGTAAACCATGATGTAAACTTCCAGCGGTGGAAAGAGCCAAAGTTTGCGCAGCAGCGCGTGGGGACTGAGTGTTAATTGCTAACCCAAAAAAAGATCAGTCGATCGGATATTAGCGGCGATCAATAGTGACTCGGTTATGGATATCTTACCCAATCCATGATTAGTTTAACGGGATCCGTCATTAAGATGGCCGCTCCACAGAACATGAGCGTCATGCCAAGTGCAGCACATCGTAATAGCTCTGCGAAATAAATTGGGGTACGAGGTGAGTTATGCAATTAGCCAGATCGCAGATCAGTCTCTGTGTCGCATTGCGAATGTTGCAAGCAGTCGAAGTTCAACAAGTTTGCAAAATCGCTGACAGCTTGCGGATCGCGTGCGGCTGCCAGCCATGCTATTGACCTTCGCGTATCTTTGTAGTTGTCAACGGCAGCTCAGTGCAAAGATCTGCGACCTACCTCAATGGCAGGAGCAGGAACAGCAACTTGGCCCAAAAAAAATATAAACCGAAACAAAAAGAAAACAAAATGTATGCGGATGACAAGGCACATGTGTGTTGCCAATGGGGTTCAATAAACGTTCTTCGGGTTTGTAAACAAAGAGAAGGTGAGACAGGCACTGGGGCAATATTTTATGATGCCTACGAAATCATAAACTTGTTGCAACCGTCACCCGTCACACGACTAGGCCAAGTTAATGTTCTTATGCTGAGTTTTCTGATCGAATTGTGGGAATTTCGCTTGGGTTGAAGGTATCTAGATGTGACCTCGCATGGCAGTTGCGGTGCACTTGATAAGAATTATATATTTATTTTAATTAATACTCTTCAAAGAGTTATACAATATTAAAAACTTTGTGTGTGCCCACATTCCTTAAGATTAAACTTATTTATTGCGGCGTGTGAAAACCCGTTTTTTGTTTCAGCTTGAAAATACTCATACTAGATGCTCACCTTCCGCCAAGACTGTTATCATTGAAGCCGTTTCGTTGCGGATGTGATCTTAAACTGATTACAAGCTGTGCGCGCTGTGTGTGTGTGTGTGTGTGTGGCTAACCGATTTTGAAGATCATGGCCGTGCGTGCCCAACCCATCGCTGGTCATAAATCAACTGTTGAGGTTTTAGCCCATTTATCTGAGAAATAATTTAAAGCGAAATCCACGAGAGACACAATAACGAAACCGCAAACGTTTGACAATTAGATATAAAACAATTAAATATCACAATAAGAACGCGCATTAAGCACCTGATGCGATCAATGAACCGCCTACCAAGCCCCTAAGCCGTATCTTTAAATAACCCACAACACTAACACCAGCAACAACAACAACAACAACAACAACTTTAAAACAGCATAAACTCATTAAAACTTTTGTCGATGTTTTTTTATTTTGATGTCAGCTTTGTCACGCTATGAGCGCAAATAAGTTCAAGATTTCAAAATCAAAACATACCAACAACAACAACAAAAAAAAAAACAGACCATCCATGATAACAAACATATTTATATATATATGTATATCGTATGAATGTATCCTTCCCTTGAATCGCAATGCATTAACACACACACACACACACACATGGCCATAATTGGTGGCCACTGGTCTGGCATGTCGTAGATATCGATAGCTTCCAGTCGCCACACAAGACATGCCATAAATTAAGCGCCAAACAAAGCGCGCAAATTATTCTGCTGCAACGAATCTCTCATAGGAAAGACCACAAAAACAAAAAAAAAACAGCAGACTCTGTTGTAAATTATGCAATTGCATTGCCAAAGTTGCGATCGCGACTGAGATGGCGTTCCCAAAAGCCAAAAGCCGTCCAAAATGAGCATGAATGAGCGGCGCTTGTCCGCTCGACAGCTGATTTAGTTGAGCTCTGAACCCGTTTTTGGCCGCAGCTCAACGGAATGGGGCACAACATAAGCGGCTCAGCGATATGCAATCCGCAGATACATTTGTATCTCGCGGCTATGAGGTTGTCGGTTGACGGCTGTCTGCAGCAGTTTGAAGTTCAAGTTCGTTGCAATTTGGCGTAGCAATAAAAACAAAAAACAAAAGGGTACTCAAAATGCACACAATATGAAATTTTTGAACTGTCAGACGCGACAGGCGACGCGTCGCTGTTGACCCACTAAAAGTCAAGAATGAATTGTTTTGTATCTAAACAGCTACGGCAACAAGCTGCGCATGTATATCAGGCACCTTCAAATGTGTGTATATGTGTGTGAGTGTGTGACTTCCGTCAAATGACAATAAATTAGGCATTTGTATTAGCCAAGCTAGCCAGCCAGCCAGCCAGCCAGTCGGCCGACCAGCTAAGCTTGCGCTTAGACTTTCGTATGTAACTACAAGATACGCTCGCACATCATTTAAAGCTGTTTCGCGCACGCCGCTTTGTCATCGCGTTTGTTTGCCAGCCTGATTGTGTTTAGCTAATGATTAATCTTACATGGCTTGAATCTGTGTTGCTGTGTTGTTAATCAACGCCAAAAACAAAAAACCCAAAACCCTTAAATAGTCGCAGCCAGAGTCTCGCTAACGAATAGACAAATTAGACAGCCTGCCAATAAGGAAATGCAAACAACGTCAGGAACAGGCTCATTTGAAATTTTTTGCTCAGAGAACTCAGTTCCGTTCGGCGGTTGGCTTTGAAACTGATACGCTGTTGGGGGTTTTTTTTTTTTTTTGAATATACTTGTTCAGAACTGAAAAGAGTATATTGGGTTTATGGTACGACCATCCATCTGTTTGATGCAGACAAGTTTTTTCGCCGTGACTAAAGCTAGTGTCTTGAAACTTGGAAATTAAACTCGTGTCGGATACTGCATTAACGCAGTTTTGGATACGCTCACTGGGGAAGTGGCAAATCCCATGATTTTAATGCCGGATACATCAATTTTGCAGCGGATTACCGATGACCTTCCATAATGATAGCGGAACAAATTGTTTAAACTACGCCCATTGGCGAGTGTGATAAATCAATCAAATCTATATATCTCGTGTTGGGTAAGCCGCAAAAATCCATATCCGCAGTTTTAGAGCTAGAGTCACCGTTTTTTGGCAGACAGTTTTCGGATGACCTACTTTAAAGATCGAACTGAAATTTTCGGAATATTTATTTTAAGATGCTATTATATTTAGGAGTCGGTTACACCCGATTGCAACGTTCTTATTTGTGTTTTTTTTTTGGCTTTGTTTTCTAACTATTGTGTAGCCTTTACAATGTGTGTTGTTTGCATTGTTTAGCACACGTTAAGTTGTGCATTATATCTATTTTCTAAGAGTGACGACTCTCAAAAGCGCTAAAGAAGTTTACAAATATTAAAGTTTGCCAAATATTCTATATAAAAACTTTGCGATGATTATCGCGTATACGTGATTTTAAATATTTATTGTTGAAAAGTTGAAAATTACTTTTTTCGTTTCGCATACTTTGCCAGCACTTGCACAAATGTGGGTCATTTTGAAAAAGGTTCGTTTCTTGTTAAAAAAAAAACAGAAAAAGTAGAAATCTAATACCTAATCACACCCAATCCATCTTTGAGGCCAATGCTGCACATTGCTTAAAGTTCGCCTTCAATTTCATAGCGCTTTGTTGATTCAAATCGTCATCAAATCGGACTTCATGGTAAGGTAGTACGTGACGTTACAGTCACAATCGCTACAGCTTCAAATGTTAATTTATGCAAGCTTAATTACAATTAAGTTCCGTTAATACACGTACATCTGTGTGCGTGTGCTAAACTAAACTTTGGAATTAGTTTATATTCAATGACTTTGTCGAAACGATCTAATGATAAGTATGACAGCAATTACAAACAGATTAACGCAAGTACATCGATTTATTCAGAAATAGATCAGTTGGGCCTAGGCCCGGGCCAGTTTAACGATTGTAAATCAATTTTTTGTTCTAACATAAAATAGATCCAAAACAGACATTAAATGCGGCATTTCAAATTATTCTAATGCCATTTTTTCGTTCCATTAATTAGATACAAACTGTTTTTTTATATTTAAGAAGTTTGGCGATATTTTCCAAGCTGATCAGAAAAAATATTAATACTCTGCTCAGTTTGTACAATGGGAATAGATATCGATTATAAATTGTAAGCGAAAATATCGGTAACTAAAAATTTCGAAATTATTTTGTAGCAGATTCAAATTCAAATGTGTCTCTATCCAAAAATAGAATTAATGTTGCAAATCCAAACTGTTGGATATTGCTGCATACTTTTGACGTGATTTGCATGCAATCGCCTGTCAGGTTTTCGACATTCTACTAAATCCTGCTTAATTACATTCGGACCCACAAGTTGCAAAATGTGTTTAACAACCAGTTTTGCAAGTGTTAAATTTTTGTTAACGATCACTTCGGGAGGTACCCTTTACTTTAAAGGCGTTCCGAGTTATCTTTTATGGGGCTTTGAGTTTGCTTAAAGTGGACAATAAACGGAATGGCTTAATTAAGAGCGGATCACACTTTAAATTACTTACTTGCATTGCGCTGGGTTTTGTTTGTGAACAGTTTCATTTTGAAGAGCTGCAAATGTTTTTGTCTTTGATTTGTCTCACTGTTTTCTTTGTTGTTTGTAACTATTTCAACTATTTAAAGCCGTGTGGCAATCAATTAACAGATATTTACAGTTGACTGTTTTATGACGAAAATCAATTACTTGAGCCGTTAATATTTATATGTATTTTTTTTATTGCCTTATTGCAGGCAAACAAAACGATTAGCAATAACAAGTCCAAAGATTATGACTTCTGATCAATTTGCATGGATCCTTATCGCCGTTAATTTGTATTCATTATTCATTAATATGTACTAAAAAGGTATCGCTCAATTGGTGATCTTTAAATATCCATTTAACGTTGAGTTTCAGTTGATCCGAAATGCACTTTGCTATGAATAGAATTTCCCGATGATTAGGCTATCTCTTATTGTATTAAACGATTTGTAGTTGCACTCATCAAATTTTGTTTCAGTTATTGTTTGTTATTTAATGTTGCTGATAATGTTGTGACTATTTCGAATTGACTGACACGCACTTCCTATTCTCACGATATTTGACAACTTAATGCGCTGAGCTGAACGGCAGTGAGTACCTTTATATGGACTCTTGGGCCGGGCAGCTGAGCTCCGACTGAGACGTTAACGGCGGCCAAGCACAGATCGAGACGTAGACCGGGCTGCGATCAAGCATCTAGCGTCAAAGCGCAAAAATCTTTTCATGAACCGGTCCACTTTCAAGCCTCTGTTGACGCCGATGCTGACGCCGCTGTTTCCGTCGCCGCAGTCGTCGTCGTCGTTGTCGCGACGTCAACGCCGGTCCCTGGGTGTCAATAGCTGACAACAACAACAACAACAACAACAACACGAACATAACTGGCAACGTTTATTAAACTACGTCAAGTACCTGCAACTAAGTAGTTTGTTTCAAATACTGCCCGAATGCGATTTGCTCGCAGCCCCCCTTTGGAAAGATGAGTTAATCGGCACTGGATCTGGATATGTACCTGACGGGGGTTACTATAGTTCGTCGATACCTTTTATTTAAGCTGTTGTTTTCCTCTTAGCTTAACTATTCTAATTGTGTTTATACGCCGTTAAAAATATCATTGTTTTACATTTAATAGCTGAAACAACTCTATTTAATACCTAATAGGCACGCACACGTGCCCCTTACCTTTTTAATATATTCACCTGGGGCAACTACTTAATATTTAATAACTATTAAGAAGCAATGCGGATAATGATCAATCCGATCAATTTAGATCGTGGCCAATACCCCGGTCACGTGTACAGTGCGGCCGCTGGCCTGAACAAACAATAACAAAAGCGTCTGGCCATTAGTTCAATTTTGTGGCAACGCCAAACGCCAAACAACGTCGACTCAGGGCACGGCGGTCCATTAACCATTAAGTGACCTAAGAGCAGTCTTAACCTAATGCTAAACTAAGCTCTGATTCCACGTAAAGATCGCATGTTTCTAATGCTCTCATTTATGTGCTTAATTATTATAGCGTACATTTGACAGCGCGTTTTTATTTTTATGGCCATTGTCTTATGTTCTGACGTTAAATTTCGTCTGGATGCCACATGTATATATATATATATATATATATTTTGTTCGAGCACACGCGAATTTTAAGTTAAATGTACAGTCATTGGGTCCCACTAACTAGCAGTTGCCATGTTGTAAACTGTTAATTGTTATTTATAGCAAGTCACCCCACAATTATGGCATATTAAGGCGCCCAACCGGCCAAGTGCTTTTAAGTGCTTTGGAAAGTTTTAGCCGTTCCCCCGCCTAGCCAGAAAGCTTTCCGCTATGCTTAAAGCTCAGATCAAGGATGTGAAAGGGTGCAAAACAGAATGTTAAATGTTCAAATTATGTACTACGTATGCGACAAATAGAAAGAATAGAATAGAAAGAATAGATGTGAATTAATGGACTATACTTAACAATACATAAACAATTTTATTACCTTAAATTGTAGATAATTTTTTGCACATTTACTTTTAAGGAACATTTAAACCGTTTTTAGAAATTCTTAAGGTCAAAGTAACCCACGTTTGTTCAGTAAAATAAGTTTATTGCTGCCCAGCCATAGGCAATACTTTGTTTTTGAATCTATATCTTGTCTGCCTTTAAGTATTAGCTAATATATGTCTAAAAACTATGATGGAGCTATTTTAATAATTGGGCAATATATATATTGTAATACATGTAATATATACATATATAATTAATATTTTCATGCGCAATTGAAGGTATTGCGTATTTCTGGGAATTTTCTACAGGAACATTTTTTCATTCGTGCTTTAAAATAATTTTTTTGAATTCCTACGTCCTTAAAAAGTTCATATGTTAGCTGGAGATCTGGGTATATATGACGATAAATTAAAAATATGGTAAGTCAGTTGGAACAATATTGTATTTATAGGGTATAGAATTTATAGAGTTCCGCTTATTTTTGCAATTCTTTTTTGAATTAAAATTCCTCTTTTATATTTTACAAATTGAATGGAATTTAAACTTATCAGGAAAAGTATAGTTCTATAACGGTAAAATAAAAGGCTAATCTTGGAAATAGATGAATATTATCTATTATCTACCATCGTGTTTTGTATTATCCCAATAAAATTGTATGGTATAATAACTTTACGTGTTCATATGCCATATTTAATGTATCCAGCAGCAAGTTTCAAGATCATGCAAATTTCTACCTTTCCATCAGTTAACAGATCACGCGATTCGTGCGTTATCTTACCAAATACCTGAA
>SCDT01002072.1:0-14728 GCA_004143765.1 Drosophila melanica | reverse complement strand
TAAATCGGAGCTGGGACGCTTTCCGGGCCCCGCCCGCATCTTGGCTCGGCCAGCAGCAGCATCGAAGCGCAGCGCAGCGGAGAGTTGAATAAACTTTGCAAAGAGTGTAGATACAATTTAAGCGCTTGAATTATCGTTTTGAAGGCCATTTTTATGAAATGAGCTGCGAACGAGGCTAGGCATTCGCAATAGTGGACGGCGGACGGCGGACGGCGAACGGAGGGCAGGTAAGGAGGTGGGTGGAAACGGAGGGAAGGTGGCTGCGCTGGCGTTGGGGGCTGAAGCTAACCAAGCGACAGCAACAGCGCCAACGTCAACGTTAACGTTAACGTCAACGTCAACGCCAACGCACGAGCGTGTGAAGTCGGCGAGGTGAGCCGAGCTGAGCTCAGCTGAGGCTCAAAGTATGCAGCACAAAAGTTCAATAAACTAAAGTGTATTTTTTAAAACAGGTAAAAACAACTAAGAATGCTCTAGTCAAGACTGCTCGGCCAGCAGATACCCTACACCCTACAAAAGTTGCCCTAACCGCTAAAACATTATTGAATCCGATAAATCATTATTTGATATTTAAAGAATATTTGCCCGATATCTTGAATATTGTGATTTCGTGTTGGATGTGTCAAATATCAAGAATACCTTATGCACAACTAAGAATGATCTAGTCAAGACTGCTCGGCGAGCAGATACCCTAAAACCCACAAAAGTGGCCCTAACCGGTTAATTTTATTGAATTCAATAAATCATTATAAGATATGTGCCTGATATCTTGAAGATTGGGATTTAATGTTCGATATATCAATAATACCTTACAAAATCAATTACCATTGTGATACCCTTTTCGGCAATCTACATAACTATAGGGTATAGAAAGGCGACAGGCAACCGGTGGTCGCTGATCGGTGATCAGTGATCGGTGGTCGGCTTGCGCCCGGGTCCATTGCAGCCGTTTTGTCGTTTTGCGTTTGTGTATGTATGTATGTATGTGTGTATTTATGTATGTGTGTGTATATGCAGATATGTGACATACATATGTACATAGTATTATTATTGCAGCGCTTGAGATATAAAGAAAAAATGCAATTCTTGCCAAGCCAGTCGCCCGGCCAGCCAGCCAGTTGGCCAGTTGGCCAGCGAATCAGCCAAGCGAACAGCAGCCAGAATATTAGTATCTGTATCTCAATCTGAATCCGGTGCGTATGAGTGATTGGCCATAGCCATAGCTGTGAGCTCTGAGGCTCTGTAAAGTCAATGCACTGACAATTGGCTGCGAAACTTTATTTATTTGCCATGCACAGCCCAAGATTACCCGTTTAGCAGGCCCCAAGAGTTGTTGCCGCTTCCTGCAGAGGACCCGCCCGAACCCAACCGCCTCCACCTGACCAATGCCGCCCACCTTTGTGTGTGTATGTGTGTGTGTGTGAGTGTATGAATGATGCCCCCTTCCAATCCAATTGAATAGTCCACATACGAAACTTTCTCGCCGGGTGAAATGGTTTATTTACCAACAGAGCCAGCTGGCCGCATCAGCCAACAGCAGCAGCAGCAGCAGCAGCAGCAGCTATCGGCCATGGCCCATCGGTTAGTAGCCATTGACCGATCGTCACTAGGTTAGAAAGAATCTTGGACTTGTCGTCTCGCTGCGCTTCGTTGAAGGTGTTTCAACTTTAGCTTTCGTTTTTTTAGCCCAGCTGATTTTGATTCTTTGCGGCCACACAAACAAATGGTGAATGTGTGCGTGTTTGTGTATGTGTGTGTGTGTGTGTGTGTGTTTGTATGTTTATTGTGCTGTGACTTTCTATGGATATTGAACACTTAACGGAGTTTGGTTCAAGTTAAAGATACTTTCAAAAATATACTTAAGCATCATCATGTTTATAAATATAAATGATCAATTGAAGAAAATTCTAAAAATGTAAATTCTTTAAAGTATTTCACATTTTTGTGATAGAAGAAGCATTAACTAACTCAACAATTTTATTAAGTTAAATAGTAAGATTGTCAAGAAAAAACAAGTTATCAAAATAACATAATCATCTCATGATATTTTCACAAAGTATTTTTTGTCATCATAATTAGAAAATATTTAGTAATAAAATGTTTCTTAGATTTCAAAATAGGGCTGATCTCTGGATTGATCAGCTAACACTTACACATTGCTTTCATATTGAAATCAAACGAACGAAAGACCCACTGAAAAGCGAAGAAGCGAGAGTTTGGCTATGACGTTTCATTTGGGCCAATATGCGTGAGTTCAGATTGTGGCATGGCTTTTTAATTAAGGTTGCCCCAGCAGCTGTGAGCTCGAGAGCAGCTGATGCTGATGCCTTCTAATATCGAGCGGCTTCCAAATGTTCAACGTTCTCCACGCTGTTAACGCTGACGTCAACGTCAGCGTCAACGTCAACGGCAACGTAAACGTCGACGACATCGTCTCTGTTATAGATTGGCAAAAGTGTTGCTGCGACAGCGGCTGTGACCGCGACAGCGACGGCGGCGGCGACGGCGACTGCGACAGTGACGGTGGCAGCGCCAGCGTCTTGGCTTAAAGCCAGCGACGAGTTCGTTGACCGTTGAGTTTTTGAAGTTTATTGCTGCGCTTGGTGGCTTCGCCAGTTGGCCGCTTGGCCGCTTTCAATATGCCAAATATGCAACGAGGAACCGCTAACAAAAAGCTCTCTCAATGTAGAAAACGCGAGTTTTCAACCAAACGCTCAGCTGGCCCGATCAGCTGTTCTGATCAGCGCTTCCGCTATTTGAACGATTTGTGGCATCTATCAGCTATATAGTTGGCCATACGCGATATCAAAACACAATACACAAACATTGACAAATTGGCAAATCAAGTGTGTGAGCCCGTTTTTATTTTGTTTCTTTTTTTTTATTTATTTTTAGAGATTTTGATATTTTTGGCACGCTTCCGGTGCGACGTCGATGACCTTTTCCGCCCACCTCCATTCGACGCTGGCCAGGGCCAATGAAATGCCACTTTTTGTTATATGTTGTTTATTTTTTTTTTTCTCTTTTTTTTTTTTGAATTTGTATGCATTGTTGTTATTTCTGCTGCTGCTGCTGCTGCTGGGGTTGACAACCTTTTGTGTCTCTCAGATCAGCTGTTTAACCTGCGACGTTGTTGTTATTGCTGCCGGTTATTGTTGCGGTTTCTGCCTGATTATTATGTAATACAGATGAGCCACCGATCGCGATTTGTATGATTTGTTTTCAAAAGTTTATTGACTGTGCTATTGAAAATTTGAGCAGATGCTGCTGTTGGCATTGGCATCGGCTTCACCCATCGAGGAAACTGTATGACCCTCGGCGACCGGGCGGCGGTCGCGGCCCAACTGACTGCCCGTTCGTCCGACCACCCGACCATCCGTCCGCCCGCGCGACAAACGTGAAAGTTACTTGAAATAAATGTGAACGATACCAACAACAACAACAACAACAACAGTTATATTAACAGCAGCAACATCTCCAGTCAAACAGCCAAATTCATTGAATACATATAAAGTTTATTGGCTTTTGATCCCAACGCATTATTGTTGGGGTGGGTAATGGTTTCTTGTTGTTGTTGGCGTCGTTGTTGTTGATGTTGTTGCTGTTGTTGCTGTTGTTGATGTTTGCGCAATACAATTCACCGCTGGTGCTTTGACTGCTCATAATGCATACGTAACGGTATCGACAGGAAGTTGTTGTCTGTTGTCGTTAATGTTGCTGTTGCTGCTGCTGCTGCTGCTGTTGTTGTTGCTGCTGCTGTTGCTTCGCCAGGAACTGAGAGGAGTTCATTCAATGCCGGCCAGGTTCCAGTTTTTTTTGAGTGTAGTTTGATTTGTATGGGGTCATTGTTGTTGCTTTTATTGGGTGGCTTATCCGAGCACGTGTATTGCAGCAAATATTTAACTCAACTTGGTTTTTTGTTGCAAATTGTATGCATATATTCTAAAGGAATGTTCGAATGTTAAAATTTTGCTATAGTTTCTGAAAGAAGCCTTTTAGTCAAAGAACAAACGAAATATAGTCCAAAACATTTTCGTATAAATATTCTTAAATTGAATAAAAGTTGTGTTTAATATCATAATTGAACCTTAATGTTGGACAAATATGAATAATATTTTTAAATAAAAAACAATGTAAAAAATATGCAGTCTGGGTCTGGGATCTGGGTTTGAAACTCAAACTAGTGTAACTTTAAATAATAATAACGATAATAATAATAATACTAAATGAACAAAATAAACGCTTTTAATTAGAGTCCAAGTTTTCTACAATACCGAACTGTATTTGAGAATCGTTTGGTGACTATCGAACAGTCAAGTTTAAATAAGTTAAGTTTCCTAAGTTTAAGATGGAGCCTAACTGAAGATATTGAGTAATGTTATATGCTGAAATTGGAATTTTTTCAATTGCCAATTTATCAGTTGGTTTATCCTTAAAATGAAAATTAGATTTGAATTACAATCATGTAGAATCAGTTTGTCAAATTGAAATGAATTGATTGCTGAAGTTTATCCTAAATTAATTCAAAACTTCCCAAACCGATAAAAAATAATTTGCTTTTCGAAAAACTCTTAAACTTATAGAAAATGTGAAGTGATGTGTGTATTTTAAACTTCTGTTTCAGTTTATTTTTTTAAGTAAAAATCAAATTTTTATAAATAATTGTGGTTTAATTGAATACATAAACATTCGGTAAACTTTTCAAATGTATTTATTTAAGCAGGCAAAATGCAAAAAAAAAAAACAAAAATATTTAATTAGTCGGATTAGTTAACTGCTGTCATTAAGTTTGTGTCGTTCAAGTCTTTCGTTTCTAGCGCTCTGGAACTGAAGCCGGGAGCGTTTGCTGGGAATTCCGCTGTATGTTGCTGCCGTTGCCAGTCATACTAAGAGAAGCAGCAACAGCAGCAGCAGCAATAACAACAACAATAAGCTTCAAGTCTTCGTGTGTTGGTCGTTGTGCGTGTGTGTGGCTTTCTGGTTTGACAGCTGCTTCTTGGCACACACACGCACACCCGTACACGCACACACACACACGCACGCGACGCGTCGCAGTCGTCGCGTTTTTACATTTGTATATGTAGGTCTACGTCCGATTTTACTTTCACTTTTAAAGGTTTACGAACTTTTCTGTTTACAAGTCAACGCTGCTGCCGGCAGCCGACGCGCAGCAGCAGCGACAACAGCAGCAGCAGCAGCAGCAGCAGCGACAGAGACAGCGGCGACGCGCATTTCAAATGCTTCTCACACACAGGCAAGCAGACGGACGGACAGACGGATGATATGAAGAGACGGCCGGCCACGCACACAAGCAAAGCTGGCCCCACAGTCGCAGAGTCGCAGAGTCGCAGAGTCGCACAGTGGTGCGGGTGGAGGGCAACGACGCTTCACTGAATTTGGCCGCATTTGGCGCGTCCGCGGACCACTGTGCATGCTCCTCGGCTTTGGCTGTTGAGTCATGCCTTGGACGTATGCGTTATATTTTGCAGTGGCCGCTGCTCGTGTGCAGCGCATAAGGAAGTCGCGTGTGCTCAACTTCCTTGACATTGAAGCGGCAACAGCAGCAGCAACCGCAGCAGCAGCAGCAGCAGCAACCGCAACGGCAACAGCGGCGTTTAAATGTAAATGAACGGCAAGGATTTTGCGGCTGCCAAAAGCGATTGCCGTTGCCTCGGAAGTGACATCGGCAGCGTTGTCGGCAGAGCTGCCAGCGACAGCAACATGTGTGTAAGCAAGTGTGTGCATGTGTGTCTGTGTGTGTGTGTGCTTTTTAGTCGGTCGGTCATTGACCGTTGCAGCTGAGACGCATTGACGCCGCTGCCATTGGCATGGCCGCAAAGGCGGCTGCTGCTGCTGCTGCTGTTGCTGCTGCTGATGTTGTTGGTAACGATGTTGTTGCGGTTATCCTGCTAAACTAAACTGTGCAAAAGCACACACCAGACAGTCGGACAGACAGACAGACAGACAAATAGAGAGAGGGACAGTGACGAGGTAAGAGAGCAAAAGAGACAGCGACACTTAGATTGAGTGAGAGCGAGCGTGCGAGAGCGAGAGAGTCTCAGTTTGGCGTCGTCATCGTTAGCTGCTGCTGCTGCTGCTGCTTGTGCTGCCGCCGCTGCTGCTGCTGCCTGCTGCCTGCTGCTGCGTCGTCTACCCAACTCGTTGGACAAGTTGACGGCCTACGTGAGTGGCGCGTTATGTGCATTGAATTGGAGTTGGAGGCTTGTGCGTTTGCGCAAAAGTCAATGAACTCCGTCGCTTGAAGTTGACGTCTGATCCGCTTGCAGCGCTGCTGCTGCTGTTGCTGTTGCTGCTGTTGCTGGTGCTGCTGCTGTCGTGGGGGCGTCGCGTCTTGTGTGTGCAATTCACACCAACACAGCTGCATTTGGGAATGTAGGTAAGCCACTTGCCAGGCCGGGTTTGTTTTTGTTGTTGCTAATGTTGCTGCTGTAGCTGTCGTTGTTGTCGTTGTTATCGTTGTCGTTGTTGTTGTTTCTAACCTTTTTGCAATGCGCCGCTGCGTTAGGCAATAGCCTCACTGTCAACACTTGGCCAGCCAGTGCATTGATCTCGCCATTGCTGTGTGTGTATGTGTGTGTGTGTGTATCTATGTGTGTGTGTGTGTGTGTGTGTGTGTGTGTGAATTGCTGTTGCATGGATCGCATGTGATACAATGTCGTTGACACAGTGACCGGGAAACTGATTGACTTAATGACTGACTTTTCAAAACCAAAGCTGCCGCTATTAGAATGCAAGATAGACAGGTAGAGAGAGCGAGAGAGAGAGAGAGACAGCATTTGATAGAAAGAAAGATATTGCTGTGTCTGATTTGGTGGCTGAGATCTGTGTGGGCGTCGAAGGGGCAGTGATCAACCCGAGTTGCGGTACGTTGTGCCATAGCTTACAGTTGTAGGCCAGCGGTCAACGACCGACCAACAGACGAAAAAGCAGCAGCAGCCACAGCAGCAACAGCAGCAACAACAGCAGCAGCAGCAGCAGCTTAACTTCAAGCAACCAGTTGAACGACCCACTGAACCAACTTGTCATTTGACCATGTCGCAAAGCTGCAGCACTCAGAATACTTCTCCTGGCTATGCTCAAAAGCAGTTGGGGCATATCCTGTGCTGTGTTGCTAATGCGACTGGGGTTGAGGTTGCGGCAACTTCTGGCTGCTCGGCATTAACATTACCGTTATGTGGCAATTACTTACGCACAACACTGACCCGGCTAATTGCATTTGACCAATTTATCACAGAGCGAGAGAGAGAGCGTGAGAGATACAGGGAGAGGGAGAGGGAGAGAGAGAGAGAGAGAGAGAGAGAGAGAGAGAGAGAGCGAGAGAGAGGGTATTCTGGTTGCGTGCTGCTTTATTTTTAGGCGTTCTGAATTTTTAATGCTCGACATGGAAATGCATTCGCCGCCGTTTCTTTGGCCAAATTGATGTCAATTACTTTGCGAAAGTAGCTAAAATACAACAACAACAACAACAACAGCAACAGCAAAACGCACAGAAAAAAGTTAAGCAAAATAAAAAAAGAATAATAAAATTATAATGAGAAAAGCAACACAGAATTCGGCAATTATTGACGCTGCCGCCCGTTGATGCTGCTTCTGTTGCTGCTGCTGCTGCTGTTGGCGACTTTCTGTCCGATCCATTCCAACATTTCCAACTGGTCGCCCCACTCACCGTTGTCCACTTGGCAGCTGCTCTCATGCACAGTTGCCAATTTTCTACATTTCATGCCGAACGTCGTTGTCGTTGTCGTTGTTGCAATTAAATTTGGCCTCAAAAAACTCAGTGACTGTTTGCATGTGCGTGTGTGTGTGTGTTTCTTTTCGCGTGTGTGTGTGTGTGTGTTTGTGTGTGCGTGTGTGCAAGCGTCAATTTTGCCATAAGGTGAAAACCGCCTGCAGCTGGAATTGTTGGGATCAGGGACCAGGGACCTGGGTACCTGGCACCTGGCACCTCACTGCTGTTACCTGTTAAATGTATCTGCGCGCTGTTCCGCACCAGGCCCGACCCGGGTCATCAGCAATAAATGCCCGCTGGAGGTCAGCGGTGGCAAGAATTTTTGAATTTGCATTTTTTATTTGCAACATTGTTGCAGCAGCCGCCATAACGAAAGCTGTTTCAAAATCTGGCCAAGCTGAGCCGAGTGCCCAGAGCACCGGTTGCAACTGCGTGCAGCGTGCGGGGATTTTGTTTTCTCAACTGGCTAGGGAAACTTTAACTTTAACGGGTTGAGTTTTACCAAGGGATAAATATAAATAATCCATTTCAATCAGGTTTTTTTTATGTATACTTCTGTATCTAGCTTTATATATGTATATATATTAGTATCTGTATCTGCATCTGTATCTGTCTCTGTATATGTATTTGTATCTGTATCTGTATCTGTATCTGTATCTGTATCTGTATCTGTATCTGTATCTGTATCTGTATCTGTATCTGTATCTGTATATCTAATTATATCTGTATCTGTATATGTATCTATATCTGTATAAACATCTTTATCTGCATGTTTATAACTGAAATAAATATCTTGGTGCAATATCTATAAGTCACGTGTCACATTGATCACGTGTGGGTGTTCGTTATCTGTGGCCACACACTCCAAGCACACACACTGAGAGCTCACGCACACGCACTTACACAAATGCCTGAGCAATATTGCAATTGCATTTACATGCACCTCGCATTGGGACGTTAAATCGCAATTGCATGTTGATTTGGATTAAAATGCGTCGCCATTGCCGTCGCCCGTCGATTTGTTTGAAGTTAGTTTGTCACTTTATATAATGCGTCGGTCTTGTTAACAACCCGCTGTCGCCGTCGCCGTTGCCGTCGCCGTCACCGTTGCTGCCAACGCGTCGACGCAATGTGCTTCCCCGTCTCTCAGGGACTGCGAGTGCAATTGCATACACTTCGAATTGCGTATACGACCTGTGGCCTATTCCAGATTCTGCAAAACTCTACAACTGTATAATGTGTGCAAATTTTAATAATACTTAAAACACATATTGTTAATTGCTATATATGTAAAATGTTTCATATGATATAAACACTGAAGACGAAAAAGTATAGATTGCGTATTAGCTTAAAAATTATTTAAATTAATTCCGTTAATTTTTAAATGTTGTTTTTCTAGTTAAATTGAAAAACATATTTCAATTTCGACAAAAAGATGAATAAATGGATATTTAAAGTCTATTTATAGAGCGTAACTTCAGGTTTTATAGCCAGTATAGAAAACTGATTTTAAGAGTATTTGCGAGTCGTTCTGTATGCCTGCATCTTGTGCGTGTCGTGCAACTTGTTGTTGTGGCTTGGTGCATTTAATATTCAAGTGTCACATTAGAATTGAAATTTATCGTTGTAATTGAATTGTCAATGGCTGACATTGTAATTGCTCAAGCGCAATTCATGTAAATAGAAATGACTGAGATGAGATTAGCACTCGCCTATATATACATATGTATATATATATATATATGTAAGTACATTTAAATACATATATGCTTATTCAATGGGAGCCCCGTGGAGCGTTGCACAATCAAAATCAACATTTCATTGAGAGTGTCAGCTAATGCGATCGATCCTGTTTGACATTAGCCAATGCCTAGTCCAAGGCTTGAATCGCTTCAACTCATTTATAAATTCAAATTATCTATTTCAATATGTTTGAAGATCAATATATGATAGTTCTATATACATACATTATATGGTCGCAATATGCATGCCAATATATTGCTCTTCAGTTGGGCACAACTAATTGGCCATGTCCTCTGAGCCAAATGGGATGTCATGGCCAACATTGTCCGCTTATTTGTTGTTGATCGTATATTTGTCATATGATTGCCGTGGTCCATGGGTACTTTTCCGATGGGCTCGCTGACCTTCCAACATATTTCTACTGCCCTAGTAGGAAGCTAGGTCATAAATTGTACGGCCAGACAATGAAACTATAGCCTTGAGTGGTATTTTTGGTTTTGTAATAGCCTGAGCTCATCCAAGAATGTAAAATTCCACTTACATCAAAGATCAATGAACGCTTTCAATAGGAAATCGAAATTGAAACTGAAAACAAAATCAAATCGCTTCGGGTTTTCTTTGTCATTTACCTCAGTCTCTGTCTCAGACTCAGTCTCAGCCTCAGTCACAGCCGCACCCCCTTTAGCCTCGCTGCTCAGCTCCAGTTCCATACGAATTTGTTGTTATTGATATATGGCGACGATTAGTTGGCGCGTTATTAGCGATTATGGCGCTTAGATTCGATTCGAATCGAATCGATTTGATTCGATACGATTCAATTCATTTCGAATCGGCATCGACATCGACATCAAATCGACACGATTCGTTGACCCAACCAATGCAGAACCTTGGAATTAGCATAAAACGTTGTTGCTCCACATTAGTTCGGCTGCGGCTCTCCGTCTCTCAGTTTAAGTCGACTAGCCGACTTGGTCTACACTAGCAACAACAATGCAGTGCAGTAATATATTTGTTATTTGATATCTTATTTATATACTATTATTACTAATACGATTATGAGCTTTATATAGTTTCCTTGGTGTGCTTACCGTGACACTGCCAAATCTTTTAGGTGAATTCAACGAGTATTCCAATTGTGCTAAATCATTTCGAACGGGTCGCAACATTATAAAATAATCAACTATGTACATACTTCCCCGATCCACCCGGAGTTCTAGTTAACAAAATATCATTTACCAAATATTCATTCTGTCAGTTTTACTCACATCTTTATTCGATCACTAGTAATATTTCATTTAGCTTACTTTCCAATTGACTCATTCGACTTTAATTAATATTCACCATTAATTTAATAATTGACAATTTATTTAATTTAATATCAATATATCATTTAATTTCGAGTCTGTTTTAAATTATGTATTTTGTGTTACTGATACCTAGTACATAGTACCTAGTTCTGTTTGTAATCCGTAGTAGACTTCAAAATATTAAATAATATTTAAGTCTCTTACTTATGCAAATACCTTAAGATTTCGCTAAGGAACACAGAATAATTTCATTTTTAATCAATGGAGGAACGGAATAGAACTCGTACCGTTATGTATATGATTTGATTTACAATAAATAAATATAATTTTTGATTTAATTATCAATCTTATATTAAGAATAAATAAAAACAAAGTGCAAAATAAGCGTAAAATGTTTGAGTTATCTTTTATCTTTTGTCTATTTGTTGACAAAATTTGAAAAATGAAATAGAAATTCCACACTGAAAGAAATTTCCAACTTTGCTAAACTTTCCTACCGCTACAAAATTCTTAAATTATTTTCTGTGGAATTTCTTTTCTTGCAGATATCGAACACACCAGGTTGCTGTACAATGAACACAGAATTATTTGGCTTAGACAATTTTCGATATAGCTACTTCCTGGCTGAAGAAAATTTAGTTTTGTTTCAGGTAAGTATCACAAAATTATTTTTGATTGCGCTGATTCAAAAAGATAAAAGAAAAGAAAGTTATCAATAAATTTATCAATAAATTATATATATACTGTTTTTTTTTTTTCTTATGTAACGAATAGCTTGCTGAGCTTTTTAATTTGCATTGCTATTTTTTATTAATTGCTATAAAATATTCATTTTCATTTATTTCTTTTGATGACTTCATTATAGCGCAAAAACGCCTCATCCTGTGTGAGTGTGTGTGTGTGTGTGTGTGTGTGCGCTTGTTGAGCAGGTGTCGAAACAATGTGTGCAGCGCAATTTAAATTAGAATGTTGCCACATTCATTAGACGATCAACAAACAGCAACAACAACAACGACAACAACGCATATGAAAATGTCAGAACAAGTTGAGTCGGCAATTTGTCAACCGGCAACACCAACCGGCTAGACACACGGCCCGGTCTCTATTTTACATTCGAAATGCATTTTTTGCATACTCGCATCTCAAAAATTGAAAAATCCAAAAAATCCCAAAAATCAAAAACAACAAACATGCAAAAAAAACAACACACAAAATTTCCGTAAGATCTTAATTTTTGATTAACGGCAGCGAGCTGACAACTTGGCTAACTGGCTACTCGACTGCAGCGCGACTCTTGCGAGGAGCTTGCAGCTTGAGGGATGCCGATGCCGATGGCGGTGGCGAGTGCCGACTGCCGACTGCCAGTGAGTGTGTGTCCATGTCCATGGATTCGTTCATGCGCAAGGTTTTTGCCAGCACATACAGCTCCGAATTCGATTGGTGGCTGGCGTGGTGGCCCGGCCGGGCTTGGCCTAGACTGGCACCGGGCCGGCCGATGGTCGGGCATGGCCGGGCTGCAGCAGCAGCAGCAGCAGCAGCAGCATTGCGTTAATTGTTAGAGCGGCCAGTCGGTTGCTGCAGCGGGGTGCATTGATCTTAAAATGGCGCAAATGCCGTTGAACTGCGCGCCATTGCAACTGCAACAACAAATTGCGACTGCGCTCGGTTCGGCTTGGTTCGGTTCGGTTTCATTCGGCTGTGGCTCAGACTGCGTCTCCGGCTTCGTCTCGGACTCAGAGACACAGACTCAAAATCAGAGACAGCGCTAGCTTGGGCCAGGTACCTCAACGCCGGTCAGAACTTTTCAGAGCCAATCAGTTTTATATATACATGTATGTGTGTGTGTGTGTGTATCTTATGCTAATTTTCGCAGCTAGCAAACGCTCAAAATGTAACTAGCGATAAGTTTGGCCCGGGCACAAGCCCCGTGCTCGTTGCCAGGGTCCGGGCACGGACACAAGCCGGGCTGTCGAGTGCGGTGACCAGCCATCGAAATCGAGAATGAAATAAAAATGTGACCAAATGTAAATTCTAATAATTTATTTGTATTTTATTATCGTCGACGCCGCGACTACTACTATTGCTGCTGCTGCTGCTGTTCTTAATCATAAAAAGTATCTATTAGATACAATGGTGCTGCTGGCACGTTCTTGTGGTTGCTGTTGTCACCTCCCGTCCTCCCGGCCAGCTTGTTGGATGAGTTAAACGAACGCTCGTTTTGTCTATGAAAGATGTCAAGGTATCTGTAAAATTTTGTATTTGATTTTGTACGCTAATCACAATCATTTTGCGCAAAAACTAATAAAGATGCAGACTAGCAGCTACAGCTACAGATACATCTACATTAGCAAATGCGCATATGCAACTCGTTTGCTAATCATTTTTTCTCCATGATCGACTGATCGACTGATCGGCTGATCGAGCTTTCGTAATTATTTCACAAAATTGGCAAAATGCTTAATTTCATTTCAAAATTATATATAGCAGAACTCGGCAAAATCTCTCTCTCTCGTCTTTGGAAGTACATCAAAAATATATTATAAAATTCATTGTTTATTATGAGCTTTGTACAAAATAAGCTTGTCATCTATTTACAGTTGGGCTTGATTGATTTTGTAAGAATTATCATGCGACTTGCAAAATGGCTACTTGAAATGTTCTTAATCAAGTGGAGTTGCTATCAACTCCAACGTAAACTGGGTAATAGGGTTGCTTGACAAATGCAATATAAATTAATCAATTGTAATTGTGTAATTTTTGTGAGATTTGTAGTTTGAAATACGAAAGCTGCGGATGTGAGAGATTTACATGATTTTTCGAAAAAATTTGACAAAACTTTATTTTTAAGGCGTATATTGCGTATGTCATCAAACATGAAAATCGGATCAACTTTGACAAAGTTATGGCAGTTTGGAACATAGATGCTCTGGATCCGAGAGATTTACCCGCCAAAATGTTTGTCAGTTCTGGCATAATTTTTCGTCAAAAATTTTACCCCCCAGAATCTTTTTTAATTGTTCTTCTTTAAGGTACTTCTGGCAAATAAAATCGGTTAAGAGTATAAATTCGCAAATTGTGACATAAAAATTCGCAATTCACAATTTTTTCAATAATACGTATATTTTAAATGTTATTATGTCATCAATGATAAAAACATGGGTATGTCAGTAAAAACTGGGGGCCCACTTAGGAGCTTGGTTGATTGCCACGCCCCCAGTGGGCGTAGCCAACAAATCTTAACACTTTACCTGATGCACAAGTATATATTCCAAGTGGAAAAAGAAGATCATATATATTTGAATCATATTTATATTAGGCAGTGTCAGGCTACATCAATTCGTTAAGCGTGCATCAAAAAATGTATATAGTATCTGTGGAATAGTATTTGTCAAGCAACCGAATGCCAGTGAATATCGATATACAGCAACTTGGCAATTTAACTTGTCAAGCCAAAAAGGTCGGGCAGTCGTGTGGTGCGAATGCGAATGCAATCATGAATATGATTCTTCCACAACCTTGGACTTTGCCCTGCTGCAATACGAACGCGGGCGAATGCGAGATGCGTTCCATTAATGGCCAAAAATCTGAGTTGGCATATTTGCTAGCCGTTGGCCATTTGGCGTAAAATGTGCCACACAGCTGGCAAATGTGAATGTGAATGTGTGTGTGTGTGTGTGTGTGATATGCACATAGAATAAAGAAAACGGCAGCGACAATCAAATAAATATCAATACAAAATATCAACAGCGACTGTGGACAGCAATTGTGAAGCGCTGTGTGAAAATTGGGTTAAGAAATAAAGCAGGCAAACTACCTTGACATATTTTCCGGGCTCGTGCTTTCGAAATTATTTATGTACAAAGCAAACACATCGACTGGCGATGGGTAAAGAATGCTGGTGAGTGGGCTATGTGGGTGAGGGGGGTGA
>SCDT01002071.1:10954-25682 GCA_004143765.1 Drosophila melanica | reverse complement strand
CGTATATATATATATATATATATATATATATTTATAAAAAATATATGTACATATATACTGCTTAAAGAATATGCTATTTTTATGATGTGGTGTACAACGTGTGAATAACAACAAATCAACAAATCGTGTCCAACATGGAACACAGTCCTGTGCACCCGAACCATATTGTTGTCAGTGTGTAGAAGCTGATGATGATGCTGATGCTGGTGCTGGTGCTGTTGCTATTGCTGTTCATCTGTTCCGGTTAATGTTACTGTTACTGTTACTATTACTGTCACTGTTGCTGTTGCTTTAGTTCATCCATTTTCGACAATTGGGCGCACCACAAGCACAGGGTATCTTATGAGCATCATCCTCGATATCAAACTTATAATCATACGAGAGCTGTAAAATCAAAAGAATGAAGATGTTAATGCTAGTCCAAAACTTATATACACCTAATACAGTTTTTACACGATTGTAAATTAAATTACCTCTTCGCCACGATAGATTTTGCGCTTGGCAAATATTATGATCCGCACATCGCGATCAACCTCAACGATCTCGGTGACACAATTGGGATTGCAGGAGTGATTGATGTACCTGGCCAGACCGCCACTCAGTGTTGCGTCGACCACACGATCCTCATCCAGGCGGAACATATAAATACCACGATTCTGTGTTGAAATTGTTGTTGGTTATTAACTTAATACCGAACACATTCATTCCGATCAGTTGCTCACCTTTGATTCGTACTGCTTTTCGCGTATCTCCGATACCTCCGTGCGTATTACCTCGCCAATATACTCAATTATCATCGTATGCTTCTCGATGTCGCGTGCCGCATACAAGCCCAAGCCCTGAATCTTTGAACTGTTCGGATGAGAATGAATGAGATTATCGATTAGAATTGGCGATTTATTTATTTGATTTCTGTTTAATGCTTACCGCGCCAGGTAAACGTTGTTGCGCCACTCCTGTTTCATCTTTTTGTACTGGGAACTTTTGGAGTGCACAAACTGTTTGCTGTAGGGGCACGCAACCTCGCCGGCAATCGCCGCCGAATTGGCCATGCGCTGTGTGCTGCAGCTGCCGGCGGTGCGTTGTGTGTGCGGCTTACGCCAGACGAGCAGCTGTCGCTGTTTGGGCTCGGTGCGTGCCGCGCCGGACGGATTGATGGCCAGCGGGAATTCCAGCAGCGGATCGCGGCCATATTTGAATCGATAATCGGTCAGCGTCTCGATGCCCGGCAGACTCTCCAAAATGCGCACAATCGCCGGCTCGTTTAGCCCAAACAGATCCTCGCCGCTGATGTGCTGCGGAAATAGCTGCAGCCATTTGTGCACCTTACGCATCCGCTGTATCGGCTGCAGGATCTGTTGCCAAACAGCGGTCGGTGTGCTATCGCGAAACTCGCGATCCGGCTCCTTATCGCTGCCATCGTGCACCTGTATGCGGAACTCCGGCCGGCAACCGACCTCCGCAATGCTGCACACATACCGACAACGGCGGTTCGGACGTCGCACGCACCAATAATAGCGACTCTAAAATGAGATCAAAAGATTCATTGTGAATTGCAGCCTGAACAATTAGTTAAAAATTTCTAAAAAAAAAAAAAACTGCAAAATTCAAAATATTTTAAATCTGCGTTTGCTTTACACAAATAAAACACACTAAAATTGGTGCCCCTCGAAGAAATCGAAAAAAAAAATTATACGCTTGTTCTGCGTATGAAAAATCAATAGTCGAAATACTTTTGTAGTTGGCGAGATTAGAGAGACGGACAGACGGTCGAACGAACGGAAATGACTCAATTAATTCAGCTATCGTTCAATTTTGTAGACAATGTTCTATTCAATTTCTTGACTTCCTCTTCTTTCGTGTTTCATTGGAATAAAATCCAAACTGAACTAAACTACGATATTATATTTAAAATTATGTTTTCCAATAAAATTTTCTTGATTGTTAAATAAATTTTAATGTAATGAATAGGCGAATAGAACTTTAAGCAATAGAAAATGACAAAGCTTTATCTTTCGCTTAATTTTATATTATAGTATTTCTGCTTTTGTTTTTTGAATTCATTTATAAAATTTAAATTGCGTACATTCGTTCTGATAAATTGAACTTTGAAAAAAATCCAAATTTGAATGTAGGGTGTACAAAATCGACTATAACTTACCACCTTGTAGCCAATGGGATAGATGTAGTGGGGCGTGTGGAAGGCCTCCAGCTGGTGCGGCAGCAGTTGGCCCACATTGAGGAAGGTCATGTTGCCGACGCGGAGCAAATTGCTCAGCTCCGAATAGTGCATCACGGTGGCCACCTGGCGATTCTCGTCGCGATCGACAAACACCCGCCGATGGACAACGAACGAGCTGAGCTCATTCTCCGTGACGCCCGTCGAGCTGCTCGCCGCATGGGCGCTGCAATGGACCGATTTGTTCTTGTAGAAGACGCACTCCTCCCGGATCGCACACGGCAGATGGTAGAGATTGCCGCAGCGCGACTTAAAGCACTTGATCGTTGCGCCCAGCTGGTGGCAGGCGCTGCACGCCTGATTGAGTCCGGCTTGCAGAGCCGTCTGGAAATTCATCAGCGCACCCGAGACCGTCTCGTACACATCGTTCGACCACAAGGCACAGTTCAGATGGACCTGCATCCAACACAGAAACAGAAACAACAATTAGTGAGATTTAGAAGCATATTGGTATTCTTAACACAGCAGCATCTAATAACGAACTATTTGAACTGTTTAACTATATAAATCCGACATACAAATTACTGACGACATATTCTGAAGATTACACACTGTTTTTGAATTGATAAGATCGATAAAAATCGATACGGTGGATCGATAAAAATCGATAAGATCGATATACATCGATCAACAAAAATAGCACCACTCAATTTTAAAGCTAAATACACCACATCTTGCAGACAGATCGTCTAAAGCTCTCAAAAATATATTTTGGATATACATAAACTGGGCTCAAAAAGGTTGTAGTCGCGTATAACCGATTGCGCAATAATTTTTCACAGCATAATAACATCTTAAAACAATCAAAAACGGTTTTAAACCTATTATTAATGTTTTAAAAAAATACGAATTTCTTAATTTGTGAGGGCTTAACCGAAATGTATGCCGCGATCTTTAGATAAGGTCATCAGAAAACCGTCAGCCAAATCTTTAGCTTAAAGCTAGCTTTAAAGTTCTAAGGGGATATGGATTTGTACCGTTAAATCGTCAAGACTTATAAGTTTATACATAAAAAACTTTCTGTGCAATCTTTAGCGGTATGTATGTAGCTTTAAAACTGACAAAGATTTATGTTATTGATTCAAAAAATCTTAAAATATTGTCTGAAGCGCGTAAACACATGTATATATTTCAAGTTTCAAGTCTCTACTTTTACCAGATTATATAAATTTATATGTTGTTGTTCTTCACTCACCCATTTGTCCACATCGAAGTTGAGCAGACGCGAGGGTCCGTTTGCTTGGCCATCGCCGCGCTGATTGCAGAAGACGCACTGGCGCGCATCCTCGCAAGCTTCGCTGGCGTCGGTCTCCCAGACGGTGTTGTTGGCCGTCGTTGTCGCCGTCTCCTGCTTGATGGCCGCCTGATCTGTGTCAGCGGCAAAGCAATCGGCGCTGAAGCACTTGATGATGCACTTGCGCTTAACCGGCGGCGTTGTTGGTTCCAAAGAATCGGGTTGCGTCTCCTGCTGCTGTTGTTGTTGCTGCTGTTGTTGTTGCTGCTGTTGTTGTTGTTGTTGCTGCGGCTTCTGCTCCATGTCAACATCTTCAGGCTCAACCTTGTCAATGGGCAGCATGGCCACGGCGGGTGCATCGCTAGCTACTCCAGCTGTTGATGCTGCTGCTGGTGCTGCTGCTGCTGGGTTGGTTGTGGTGGCATCCGTCTCCTCCGGCGGCTCCTCCTTGCCGCGCCATTTGTACTGCGCGTAGCAGCTGCGATTGCAAAAATAGATGAACGGCGGCGGCGGCGATTGGCGCGGCAGAAGGGCACGCAGCCTGGCCAGCATGCCCGTTGGCTGCTGCTGCTCCTCGGGCACGTTCTGGTGCGGCACGCGCAGCCCAAAGGCGGCAATGCAGCTGCCGCAGCAGCGGCACAACTTTCGCTGACCGGTGAGTATTTTACGCAGATTTCCCTGACTAGTTAAATCGTGACCCGATCCCGAGCCTGGCACCTGATCACTCAGCTCCTTGGGCTTGTCCGGTGCGGCGACATCGATCAGTTTGCAGGTTAGCGCGGGCGTCAGATGCAACAGATTCGCCAAATCCCGCAGCACGCCGGCAATATTGTCCGTTGCCGATGTGTGCAGCGAGAGTATCACATTTTGGTTCTTCTGCTGATAGTTGTTGTTGTTGCTGCTGCTGCCGCTGCTGCTATTGGAGCTGTTGCTGGTGCTGCTGCCACTAGCGCTGGCCAGATCCATTTGCGCCTTGCGCAACTCCTCGCCACAGCTGCGGAAGAGCGGCGAAACCGGCGGACGCATCGCGCTCCCATCCATCGCCAGCGCCACCGGCGACATGCGTCCGGGCGCGCACCTCTGATTGCTGTTGGTGTTGAGCAGCACCAAGCCCGGATACCGACTTAGACGTGACCACGCCAGCGGACCATCGAGACGCGACAACGGCTGCTGCTGCTGCTGCTGTTGCTGCTGCTGCGGCGGCTGCTCGACCAGTTCGATGGTCTCCACATTGCAATCGCGCACCGCGCTTATCACACGCTGCAGACGCTCGCGCGGATTGCGCTGAATGTGCGTGGAGAACTCCTGATCGTAAAAGTCGTTCTGTATATTAGATGTGATGCTGTTGTTGTTGCTGTTGCTGTTGCTGCTGCTGTTGGTGTTGTTGCTGCTGCTGCTGCCGCTTGAATCGCCGCCAAAACGTTCGCTGTCGTAGAGCGATTTGATGCTGGGATGACGCAGGTAACCAATGCGACCGAGCAGATGATCGCAATCCAAACTGCCGCTGCCGCTGCCGCTGCCGCTTCCGCTGTCGTCCAGTTGTCGCTGGAGCTGGAGAGCTCGCGAAATGGCTTTCAGCTTGCCGCCGCCGTTGCTGGTATTGGTCGGATTGCTGCTGCCGCCGATGAGAAAATTGCGATTGAGCAGCGGCTCCAGCACCTGCAGCGGCTGCATTTGTCGTATGTGCGTCATCAGCTTCTCGGTAAATGCATCGTGATCCTCCTCCACTTTGGAGAGCTTGCGCACACGCTTCTTCAGCATCGGCGAACCGAGGGCGCCACCAACGGACGCAACCGACGTGGTCAGAACTCCGCTGCCGCCGCCGCCGGTGCCGCTCAGCTGCGCATTGCCGGACATGTTGCTTAGCTGGAGCATGGCGCCAGCGTTGCCGCCGCCGCCGACGACGCCGCAGGCGGACATCGTGCCGGGCATATCTTTCAGGCTGCTGCTGCCGGTGCCGCTGTTGGCCGCCGCAGCAGCAGCCGCAGCAGCGGCGGCAGCAGCAGCAACAGCCGCAGCGCCAGCGGCAGCCGCATTCGCATTGCTCCGTCGCGGCTTTTGCGCCTCCCGCTTGCGTCGCTTGCGCTGCTCGGCGGCCTTCGGCTCGGCAAGGACAACGCCAGATGTTGGTGGCAGCAACGATTGCTGCTGCTGCTGCTGTTGCTGTTGTTGTTGCTGCTGTTGTTGCTGATGTTGTTGCTGCTGTATCAGCTGTTGTTGTAGCTGCTGCTGTTGCTGCAGCTGCTGCTGCAATTGCAACTGTTGCTGCTGCAGCTGCTGTTGTTGCTGCAGCTGCAATTGCAACTGTTGCTGTTGTTGTTGCTGCTGCTGTAGCTTTTTCAGTGCTGGTGCCGCAATGCGCGCTTTGATCAGCTCATGATCCACATTGTTGCTGTTCACCACTGCAATCTCGCTTTTGATTTCCATTGCGGGCTTCTCCAACTGTTGTTGCTGCTGCTGCTGATGTTGCTGTTGCTGTTGCTGCTGCTCGCTGTTTGATTGCGGCGTCTCCGGTCGCTTCCAATTGTCGCACTCCGACTCCTGTTTGACCTGCGGCTCATCCTCCAGTTTCGTGTGCTTGGCCAGCTCCTTGCTGGGCTTCGTCGTAATGGAAATGGTCACGTTGGAGACGTTCCCGGCGCTCAGCTCGTACGGCGGCGGCGGCGGTGGCAGCGGATCCGCCTTAATGCTCGTCGACTCGACTATCAAAGCGGGCAGCTTGTTGCTCACACTGACAGCAGAAGCAGCTGCGCCACCAGCTCCACTTACTGCATTCACTGGCGTGGAGATAAACGACGTCTCCTTGGAGACAATCTGCACCGATTGTTTCAGTTGTGGCGTTGGCGGCGCTGCAACTGTTGCTGCAACAGTTACAACTGTTGCTCCTGTTGTTGTTGTTGCCGGCGTTGTTGTTGTTGTTGCCGTTGTGATTGCTGCAACAGCAGTAGCTGTTGCTGTTGTTGCTGCTGCTGCTGCTGCTGCTGCTGCTGCTACTGTTGTTGGCGCTGTGACTTCCTGCTGATGTTGCTGCTGCAATTCGAGCAGCTTTTGCGGCTCCGCTGCTGACGTCGTGGTGACCACCATGCTGGCCGTTGTTGTTGTTATTGTGTTGCAACCGCCGCTGTTGCCACTGCTGCTGCTGTTGTTGTTGTTGTTATTGCTGCTGCTGCTTGTGCTGTTGCTACTGCTGCTGCTGACAGGTGCCGGCACGGGCGGTATAACTGGGCGTGCCAGCTGCGCCTCCAGCGAACTAACCAAACCCATGCTCGGCGCACGCACATTGATCACTTTTCGTGCGGACAACGGCGCCGATGTGATCGAAATCTGCTGCAGATTGTGGCTACTGCTGCTGCTGCTGCTGTTATTATTATTATTATTATTGCTGTTGCTGCTGCTGCTGCTGCTGCTGCTGCTGTTTTGAAGCAGTTGCTTGAGCAGCGCATTGTTGGAATCCTCGCCACGACTGGGCAATGTCAACCGCTTCTCCGTGCTGGCTAACTCCTCCTGTTGTTGCTGCTGCTGCTGCTGCTGCTGCTGCTGCTGCTGTTGCTGTTGCTGCTGTTCATTCGGCGTCTCCTTGTGGGCATCGGAGAGCGGCGTTGCCGTCACTGTTGCTGTTGCTGTTACCGTTGCTGTTGACGGCGCTGTTGCCTGCTTTACCAGGAGCAGCTTCGGCTTGGACTCGTTGTCGCCGGCCTCGCTTAGCTTCAACGGCTGCGCTTTGATCTGCAGCTTGGCAACCGTTTCCGGTTCCAGCGCATTAAACTGCTGCATTTGGAGTGTGCCGCTGTTCGCCGGCGTTGTGATCATTTTGGGCTTTTGCTGGGCCATCGTCGTCTTGGACACCATCAGCGAGATGTTCTTCTGTATGGAGATGATGGGACGCGTGCAAAGCGTCGCCCCAGACGTTGACTTGACCAGTGCATCCTCGCTGAGCACAATTCCAGTGGCACTTGTTGTCGCCTGTTGCTGCTGCTGTTGTTGTTGCTGCTGCTGCTGCGGCGCTTGTTGCTTGAATATGTTGATGCTGGGCGTACAGTGGAGCTGACTCTTGTCCAGCGGCTTGATGACAACGCTATTGATTTTGCCAAATTCGGCGTTGCCATCGCTCCCATCCAACGATTTGCTCTTGTTCAGCAATATCTTTTGTATGTTCTCGCTGTAGCTTATTGTCTTTGTCGGCTGCTGCTGCTGCTGCTCGGTATTGTCCGTCTCCTGTTTGTCCGTCTGCAGCATTGCGAACGTTTGATTTGCGTTTGTGGGCGTTATGGTGACAATGCTGCCGCCGCTGGGCTGTTGTTGCTGTTGTAGCTGCAGTTGCAACTGTTGTTGTTGCTGTTGCTGCTGATGTTGCTGTTGTTGCTGCTGCTGTTGAAATTGCAACGACATCTTTTTGCTAACCACCTTGGCGGTGACAATTTTGGTATTGGCAGGTTTTATTTGCACATTGGCAAAGGACACAAATGTGGTTGGATTTTTGCGGGTGCCCTTCAATAATTTCGTGATGTTCAAATGTTGTTGTTGCTGTTGTTGTTGCTGCTGCTGTTGCTGTTGCTGCTGGTGCTGTTGCTGTTGCTGGTGTTGTGGTTGTGTTGTTACTGTTGCGGTTGCCGTTGTTTGCTTACTTTCAACAATTGTCGCACCACCGGCGGTGGTTGCACCACTGCCGCTTATCAATTGGCCGCCCTGCAGAATTTGCGTGTTGGGCAACGACTTTACTAGCGGCACCGATATCATCTTATTATTAATGGACACCTTGGCCGTTGTCTGGGTCACTTCGGCCAGCTTCTTGGCGTTCACCATCAGCTGCTGACCCTTGAACTTGGTGTGCAAATTGACGCGATTCAGCAGCGTTGCCGTTGTTGTTGCCACCGTTGCGTTCGTTGTGCCGCTATTGAAAATGCTGTTATAGCTACCGGGCTGTGGCTGTGTTGCCGACGCTGGCTTGGCCGTCATGTTACCGGCGGCGGCGGCGGCAACAACAACACTGCTGCTGCTACTGGCGCTGCTGCTGCCAACATTGTTACTGCTGCTGCTGCTACTACTGTTGTTGTTGTTTACTGTTACTGTTGCATCATGCGTTGCAGGCTTCAGTTCAGCTGTTGTTGTCGCCGGCAGCAGCACAAAATCGAGCTCCTCCACAACGGCAACCGTTTTGGGTTGCTGCTGCTGCTGCTCGCTGCTGCTGTTGTTGCTGTTATTATTATTGTTGTTGTTGTTGCTTTTGTTGTTCGCTGGCTGGTCGCCACTGGGCTCAATGGATATAATGGAGGCCGTCGACGAGCTGGAGGATACCGATGATGAGGCGACATCCTTTTTGGTAAAGCTGGCAAAAGCTGCAACAAAATATATGTAATTTAATATTCAAGCGTAAGCAAAATATTAATTACCCGAACTTACATTGCTTTTGGTTGTTGCTGTTGCTGTTGTTGCTACTGCTGCTGGCGCTGGCGCCGCTGTTGTTGGTGACCACCGACCCGTCCGACTTAAGGGCGCTCATCTCACACACAATTATTTGATCATCCCGCGGCTCCCAGCAGACATCGATTAGGGCAGCGGCGGCAGCCTCTCCCTTGGCATTTGTATGGCTGACGAAATTGCCGCCGCTTAAAATGTTTGTTGTTGGTTGTGTGTCGTCCGAAGTTGGTTTGCTGGTCGTAACATTGATTGTGCCTGTTGTGGACGCTGCTGCTGTTGTGGTTGTTGTTGTTGTTACAATTGCTGATGATGATAATGATGATGATGATGATGATGATGCTGTTGTTGCTGCCACCGCCGCTGCTGCTGCTGTTGTAGCTGTAGCTGTCGCTACACGTTGTTTGGCGGGTAAACTGGTTGTGGGCGTGCATATAACAATGTCGCGCTTTAGTTTCTTCCGATTTGGATCGTCGTTGTCGTCGACACTGCTCCGCTTCTGTATAGAGATTGTGTTAAAATTTAGCGCTGCCGTTGCAGATGTTACACGTTCGGGTTTCGCTTTTTCGGCGGCAGCAGCCGCAGCAGCCAGCGATGTTGTCACTTTCGATATATTCATAACAATAAACTAGGCGGCCAGGCGCATTTGAACGCTACCAATTGATGCTTAATGCACTTGGATATTGAACTATGTTTGTTTGTATGTACATATAGAGAATGTTTCAAAACATACACTTTTTAGACAAAAAAAAAATGATTTTCGTGTATGCGCAGGGTATCCTAAACTTTAACCAGTGATAATATATGAAGAAAAATACCACACTTTGGCAGTGTTGCATTTTTCGATAACAATGAGTACACACACCCACACTAAAATACCCAGTTCTCACTTTAGAGTCGACAAATGCGTTTTCAACCTGCACATGCAACCTGTACATGGGTGGGACCAAATTAATACAAACTGTTGTAGTATGGCAATGTATCCATCTCTTATTTCTCTCTTACAGCTATACCACTTGTTTAACAACATTCAAATGGCATTTATGTGCAAAATATTTATTTAGAATATGTACATATTATTATGTGAGTATATCGCAGTTTTTCGATAAATCATGTACGGTAGCGAATCGATAACGCAATGTGTGTTGCACTGAACAGTGTTACTAAACTAAAAAAAAAATATTTATACTAATTATGATACATACATAAAGTAATTAATTTTTTATCAAATAAATTACGTACATTTATAAGACAACTGGTATATTTAAAACTGCATTTTTCGGTGCATTTTATTGATGTTCAAATTGGATAGGGCAGCATTTAAGTAAACAATAAATAGTCTGGCAACGCTGCGCTGATGCAACCATCAACACACAAAACTCATGGATTCCTGCCTATATTCAAAATATTAAATAAAAAATAAACATGTGGTGCTTGAAAACAGTCACACAGCTACTCAAAGGCAGCCTAACAGGCAAGTGCCTTGCTATTACCCAAAAAGAACGTACGCGATTAATAAAAAATCATTTAATTTTCAGCTGCCAATGTGAACTACAATTACGTAGCCGGCCTCAAATATTTTCCACCGCCAATTAAATACGAAAGTAAAGCGCTCAAAATCAATTTGCGTATCACCATTATTAATATATATTGATTGCAGATATTGAGAAGGTGGAACGGCCCAAGCTGCGCATCATGGAGCGCCAGCCGCAGCATCCGCCCAACCTGCGACCACCGAAAATGCAGAAGCGCCTGCGATATATGCGCGGACCCGAGCTCATCCATAACCAGCTGCTGCACAAGCAATATGCGATTGTGGCGACGGGCGGCGGCCGTTTGCGCTATGGCCATTTCGAGATGATGCGCCTGACCATTGGCCGGAAGATGAATGTTAACACAATGTTCGCCACCTGGCGTGTGCCGGCGCCATGGCAGCCGATAACCAAAAAGGGCCAGGGTCAGCGCATGGGCGGCGGCAAGGGGGCCATCGATCATTATGTGACCCCAATAAAGGCGGGTCGTGTCATCGTTGAGATTGCCGGCAAATGCGAGTTCATTGAGTGCAAGGGCTTCCTCGAGCAGGTGGCCAATCAGCTGCCATTCGCAGCAACTGTCGTCTCCCAGCAAATGCTCGACGAGATGCAGGCAGCCGAGGAGCAGTTGGCGCGCAAAAACCAAAACCCGTTCACCATGAAATACGTGATACAAAACAACCTAAATGGTTGCCATCGATGGCTGTCGCCCGTGGACCACAAATGGTTCGGCAAGCATTTGTAGTCAAATTTACAATAAATGTTCGAAATTGTTGTTAAATCTATTCTGGTTCTTTTACGGTTTTATAACTAAAGTATTGCTCTTGCATTTAAATTATTAACAACGATTTTATCCCAGTGGATGTAGTGGATGATGTAAGTAAACACGAATATAAATATTTCAACATTTTAGTTTTTAAATTGAATAGCGACAGGGAAAATTCAATTTATATCAAGCACTCAATTTACTCTTCTTACCAACGAACGAGTGTGATCAGTAAAATTACCGTTGATTAGATTCACCTGAAAGTGATTTTTGTACAACAATTAAAGGCTGGAAACATGCCAAGTTTGAAGTTGAAAAACGTTTTTGTTTTTAATTTACGATTCTATTGCAAACATTCGTTTAATTTCCATTTTTGTGTGTATATGGTTAATATGTAAGATTTCGCACTTTATATATGTTTGTTCTGCTTTATGTTTAATATAATGTAATGTGTGTATTTTAATTGCACGACATTGGCATCAACGTTGTATTTATTTTATTTTAATTTTTATATTTATGTTTTTTGTCTGTTGGTTGTTGTCGTAGTCGTCGTCACCGTCGTCATCGTCATCATCTCTGCATGTGTGCTTAACAGTCGGTATCGTACCAGGCAGCCAAGTTATTGTTGTCATTGGGTGGCGTTGGCATGGCATCCAAATCAAAGTTCAAAGCGCCCGCATCAATTTCGCCAACATCCATGTCCATGGAATAGGGCGATGTGGGTGCCCCGCCCGGCGGTGCAGCGCCACCGGCGCCAGCACCACCGCCAACTGCATTACCAGCAGCGCCAGCACCACCGCCCACTGGACTGCTGATTTCGAGACCTTGCATTGAATCTATTGGTAGAGTATCATATCCTGCGGAACCAGAAAAACGATAAATTAATTACAAATCAACGGTTATCAGTAACAATAAACTACAAATATATATGAATGTAAATCATACAAAATATTGAGTACACCTAATTCTCTTTTCACACATTTGAATTTTTTGAAATTTTCGGAATTTTTTTTTTTTGTTTTTTAATAATATTTTTAATAAATTAAAATGTGGAAACGTCAACAATTTTTTTTTTTTCAAATATTTAAAGTTGAATTCCATGTTTAATTTAAGCAATATCTCATCATCGTGTAAAAAGAGAATAAAGTGTATTTATTTTTTTATTATGCATAAAAATAATATAATAGTTATATAAATTATATATACTTTTCAGCACATGCATAAATTTAAGTATGAATGTATACTTTATATTTATGATATTCTTCTATTTTTGCTTTCCTTTTTTTTAACTACAGATCATTCAAAAACCATGCCAAATAAATGCTGAATTAAAACATACCTAAACACAATGGTAAGAAACAATATGTGAAAGGTAAACTAGCTTGTAATCTTCAAATTTTAAATAAAAAAAAAACTCAGTAATAATAATTCAATTAAAGGAAAATCAATTTGTTGAGGACGCCTTTATTAATCTGCATTTGGTTGATATTGTGATTTTTTTTTTTTTTGTGTGTGCGTGTGTGTGATTATGCAGATATGGTACAAATGCTGTGTATTTTTTTTCAAATGCAGGGTGCACACAGGTCCACCAACTGTTAACTACAGTTTCTAGTATTATTTTACTGCTTGCTTGCTACAAATGGAAAAACGAATGAAATGTTGCTAAACATGTTGCGCTGCTCACAATGTGCCTGAAACATATTTAGTGTCAATGCATGTGTAGTGTGCTCGCTTACGTTAAGCAGTCTGTCTCTTTTTCTCCTGTTTTTCCACAAATTCAATTAACATAAATAAACAGTAATAATACGATTAAAATGGATGTATTTTATCTTCGGAAGCAAAGATGTTAATCCTGAAAAAATCAAATCTCCTCAATTATATTGTAAGTTTATGATTATTCAAGTTGGAATTGAACGCGAAATAAAGCTTGGCTGCTCAAATAAAGGGCGGAAGGAGGGTGTAACTAACTAAACACACGCAAAGAGAAATGAAGTAAAGTTACTTTGGTTTTTTTTTTTTTAATTTTTCATATGGTACTCTTTAACATGCAAAGTGGGTTAGGGCTTTAGGGAGTTAACGGTGTCCATGGCTGCGGGGTCTTGGGCATGGGTCAGGGAACAGAAATTCATATATGTTATGTATATGTATCGAGCATAAGCATACGAAACGCAGATAAAAGATAAGTTCACACGATTGAGCTTTTGTGATTGACGTTGTTTGAATACGTAGTTCACATGAAGTTAGCTTTTTGTTCATGAGAACTTGTGGTATTTGATGGATAAAAAATCGATTAATTGACACGCCAATGGTAAACGATAATTGTAATTACGTCATAAACAGACACTCAGTAACATTTATGTAATAATCGATAAGACATATGTTTGAAGTTATCGATTAATGAGGACTCTTAAATACTAACGATTAATGGTGTCAACGAGGGTCTCCCGGGGGGTGTGTACGGGGTCAATCAACTACTGAGGTGGGTGTGGGGTTAGTTATCGCCATTGCATTTAATTTTAGATTTTTAACCCCATATTCAGTTTCAGCTTGAACAAATAATGATTATTTTACACACACACACATTTATATGATTGATTATTGGCAATTAAAAGGGTAAAATGGAGTCGGTTGGGGGGCGTGGTTGGCTTATATTTGAAATGGATAGACTTGTGAGATTAGTGTTGCATTGTAGTAGATCCTTATAGCCGTAGTAGCCGGAAAGCTAGCATACATACCTGGCTGATGGAATGCGCGACCTCCGTGCGAACTGTGCACACTGGGCGGACCTTGTCCGTAAAGGCCCTCATAGGCTTCTTCGGGTCCAATCATAATATCCTGTGATCGTGATCGTGATTGTGTACGTGTTCGTGTTGTCAAATGCGATTGTAAAGTTTGTGTGTGTGTGTGATCGATAAGTGGGTGGATTGGTTTGTGTATGTGTGTGTTTTTTTTAAATATGGTTTTTTTTAATGGATGGATCAGAAGTGAAAAGTTGTTAAGAAAGAGCAGAGACACACAGACACAGAACACGAGTTGTTGTGTTGCGTATTTGAAAAGGATGCGCAAGGATGTTGAAAGTGTTTGTTTTTGTTGTTGTTGTTGTGGTTGTAGATATATGTGCATGATGCAAGTGAGATCGGTCAATGTGGTGTTTTGTTGTTGTTGTTTTTTGTTTGTATTTTTTTTTTTTTTTGCACACAAAGAAAACATAATGAAAGTAAAAAAGAAACGAAATCAAAATTCAAATTAATTAAAAAATCAAAAATTAAATGTTAATAAGTGAACATTAAACAATAAGTAAAATATATATATATATATATATGTTTATAGATAATATATGATTGCAAATCAACGAGGTAATTTACTTTGGAGGTTGTGTATCAATATCAACTGTTAAATAATGAATTAAAAATTACTTTTTGTTGCTTTTTGTAATTAAAATAATTATCCATGTTCTACGGCCAAATGCTTGCAATCAAACTCTACTTAAAACTAACATTAAAAATTATTAAATTTTCTTGTAAATAGGAGAAACAATTGAT